>NNCF01131592.1:387197-420598 GCA_002313205.1 Laupala kohalensis | reverse complement strand
GTGAGATATAATGGGATTTGAGTTTTGAGTTGTAATTCAGGAGGGTTTTTAGTGGGTATGGCTGAGTCATTCGGCGAGTCCCACACGCGGGGAGAGTCATGTTGGCTCTCCCTAGTGCGTAACTGCATTTTCCCTTCCTGTACAAGTTTTAAGGGCTCTAATGACCTTTGATGTTGACGAGCCCTAAAGCCCCCCCCCAAAAAATATGTATTATAACTCGCAGCTAACTTTTTATCTTATCTAGGAACTTTTGCTGAAATATTTGAATCCGCCTCTGCCTTAGGGCCCTTGATCGGAATTGATGGGATGGTCCCTTGCTTGCTTCCGGAGAGTAAATTAGTTTATTCCTCCACGTGGTCATACGCTGTCTGTACTGTTTTTTGACAATAAATTTATATCTTACTTATTATATTAGCAATCTTCTTTGTCTGATAATATTAAAATAAAGGGTACAAAATTGTAGAAAAAATCGAGAGTATTTTACTTGAGATTCCAAACATTCATTCTCAGTCATTGGAATTACTATCCGACCATTATTTTTTTTTTTCATGAACAGCAGGATCCCGATATAAATTTTCATCATCAAAATCTTCTCTGCCTTGTTTGTTTCACTAAATTCTGAGCTCTTTTTAAATAAAACCGTAACACAAGACATAGTCTTTTCTTATAATCTTAGGGAAATATTAATGTTTTTCCTAATCCGGAAGTTAAATAAATTCAAATTATTCTTGAGTCTCAAAATCTTTATCTTTGTTTATGACACTTTCTCAGGTAATTTAAAATCAAGGAGAGCCCTCTAGGTATCCGTAAATCAAAGGTAACTTTTCTCGAAAAACATAATGAGTCTCGTACCCGTTACCAAAAGTGTTGATTCTTCATTAGCGACCCTACGCAAAACGAACAGCAAACAAGAGTGAATTTTTAAACCACGCCTTCTCGACGCAGTCTCAGGGTTGACGCGTTAGGGCTTTGGGCCACAGGTTATGGGTGGAGTTTTGTGGAGGAGGGGAAATGCAAGGCGCTCGCTGGCAGTTTGTATTCATTAGGGCTTCAGGAATAATTAGAAAGAGTTAATTCGGTTACGTAGAGAGTCATGAACTCAGATGCACCGTCATGTAATCGTGTTAGTCTTCGTCGCTTCCCCCACGAAGCCCTTGCTGTCCTGCGTAGGCTGCATTCCCTCGAAAAGATAAGATATGGAATCATATTTTGAGGTGACTCTCCATCACGCATGCATAACTACTTGCATCATTATAAACAACAAAATAAAGTTAAGAGTGAAGCATTAAAGTAACAATAAATTTTCATAAAATTGAATGCAAAATCTTGATTATTTGGATGAGTAATGAGGTGAAATGAGTTTTTTCTTCATTTGTGAGGAAAGATCAAGTTTTCGGACGTAATGATTTGAAACTTTTCAACTGCCTTCGAGAAACATATTTCGGAACTAGCTCCCATTCTTCACATCTTCTTTTATTAAGAATTTTGTGTTGCTCCATTATTTTGTATTAATATTACACTTACTAGTAGTCTACGCGTGGATGAATTTTTTATGAAATCGTGTGAAATATTCAGAACCGCTCGCTGGTACATCTAACATACTGACACTTCTACTAGTAGAAAATGCAGTCTTAAGCTCACAATCTGAAATACTAATAACTTAGGCGAATTCTGTAGTGATTATAGAAGAATAATTTTCACTAAGACAGGAATTTCTTACCGCTATGTACCACTAGAATATACTGTAGCACTAGAATATGCTGTAGCACTAGAATATACTGTAGCACTAGAATAAGATAACTTTAATTTTTAAGTGCTCAATGTATGTATTCAAGGAAGGAGTTGTGGTGAATTTGTTCCCTGGAGGAAGACAAACGATAAGTTATTCTTAAAATTTTAGTTGCAAAATTTCCTCACAATTTCCTTATACGATTTTGTACTATTATTTTTGTAAATTTAAATGGTTTCGCTTTGTTTACAAACAATACTTTTTACATATATTTAAAGTTGCATCTTTTCACGATATTAAATAAGATATATTAAAACCAAAATTTGATATCAGGTTCGATTTCAAACATAAAGTGACGATCGCTGGAACAATCCTTGTTTAATGAGTGCGTAGGTTGGCTACTCTTACCCTTCTGAGGACATTACTTTAGAATCTGGTAATAATAAAATTATCCCTCAACCCATCTCTATAACTCCTATACCATATAATTTTATCCTAATAGCAAACAATCATTAATTTGCTATAATAACAGAATGTCATTGTTTTGTTCGACAAGTATTGTAACATAAGAAAGATGGATATCCATCCAGGATTCCTTATCCAACCAGGAGGTGAAAGAATAGTCAATACAGGGTAAACACAGATCGTATATTTATTTAACAAAGTTTATTATATTACCATCTGGACCATTCTTAGGTCGTTGAAAGTACAAAAACAGAGTGTTTTGGAATTTGATTTGATACAAATTTAATGGCTAATTCATTTGCATGTCTGCTCTACAAAGAATTGTATCATTCTATGCAGATTTGCATAAACCCAAGATGTGAAAAGAAATACAATTAAATATGTATTCTTGCTAAAAATAATAATGTTACCAAAACAACTTTTTGTAACTTACATAAATTTTATGCATTATCTTCAAGAAATTTCGCTGATGTTATAGTTGACATTTCAAAGAATTATGAATAATTATGATGCAGGAGGTAGGTTCAGATTGTAGAAACGTGGATGAACACATTGGAGTGGTGTGTGGAGTATCAATCACATTGGATTATCAGTCTTTCATGGTGTTATCTTCCAAGTGGGAACGATGACCGATACTGTTATATAAAATAAAATTACTGACTATACAGAACACATCACCTCCGTTGCACTAATGCGCCGTAGGATGCAGTGACGCTGCTCCTGTAGACTGCTCAGGGTGGATACAGTGGTGATGTGGTATCAAGCAGCTCTTGGCTTTCGATTTTGTATGTTTTTAGTAGCCTGAGGCACTTGGAGCTTTTTGACTGTGACTATTGATCAGATTATATTTTTACCTTCTCTTGAATACATAGTCTACATATTCAAGTGATGGTCGATTATTTCCTCTTTTAGATCGACCTGGCGTTTGACGTTTCACTGCTAGGTGGCATATGTCTTTAAGCACTTCATCCGTAATAATCATAATATTCACATTTTTCACTTTTAAACCATTAGATTATCCTTAAATAATAAAAGACCGAAAACTGAAATTTAGATTCCTACATTAACCACCACTATTTATTTCACCAATATAAGTACCTAAAAATAATATTTGGAGTCTATTCACAACGAAATTTCAAGTAATTTGCCAACTATATACATCGAGAGTTTGGAAAGATGTTGCAAAGTGAAAACGTCATAAAGGTCCTTTGATTATTTGCCTCTAGAATGCTCTAAAATTAAGCAAATTTGGGAAATTTGGCGTTTCTTGAATTTAGTCTTCAATGCTCTACAAGTTTTATGGTAAAAGGTTTTTGATTGGAGCTGTCATTGCGAAGTTTAAGAGGTTTGTAAATGACTATCACAACTTTTTTCCGCTAAGTTGCTAAAAATTGGTGTCTTTTTATTGATCATTGCAGGCAAACCCGTGAACCGAATTTAATGCTTGAGATATCCATGAATTTAATGCTCTTTAATTATAGCAAGAGTAGTTTTCTATGCGATACTTTGTTTCTTAGGTATAAGCAGAGAACTGGAAATAGTGCAAAAATTTCGTGATGTTTTGGCTGTCAAAAGTTATGCAAGAGGTGGTGCAAACTCAGATTCCACGTATTTGTGAACAAATGAAAGTATTAACAGGATTTCCAGCTTTGTCCGAATTTATTTAATCAAAAATTCGATTTTTACTGGCGTATCTGGGGTGAGTGACAGTTATAGAAGACGACAGAATTCTGTAAGCAAGTGAAATAAATAGTAGACAGCTCCGCCAACTCAGGTGGAGTCTCAACTTCTGCAATGTGTGATATGCGGGTTGCGTCTCTACTCCTTGCAGTATGCATCCGGAGTCGCAGTCACCTAATTTTACTCAGAGAAAATGTAACCATATAAACAAAAAAATAAACATAAAAGAACTAAGTTTTTTTCTTTATTTTATAGAAGTGATATTAAAATATCCCTCCACATGGTCGTGTACTTAGGGACTGTTTTGAAAATAGCTAAGATATTGCAAAGAAAAAAAGAGTATTGGGGAGAGTTCTTGGTGAAGTCTCTAGAAAAAAGCTGTTGGAGGATCCCACATATATTGGAAAGTGGAGAATGTATAAAACGACAGGCGTGGTTTGTATTGCGTGATGGCGATACGGAAACAAGACTGACAAGCTACTTGTGAGAAGCTGTGACGGGTCTCAAGAAACAAAAAGCGATACATTGTTTAGAAATAGACAAGACCAACTAAGAGACGAACCTAAGTGACCAAAACAGGGTTGGAGAAACTAATTTCGAAATTAAAAAATAATAAGTACGCAGGATTCAACATACGACATGAAATAGCAAAGTTGACGAGTAAAAACTATGAGACATTTCTACTGAATATTTACAACAAGTGTATTAAATTACATTTTTTTCCGAAAGTATGGAAAGTAGGAAAAATGAGAGTATTCCTTAAGGGAGAGGACAAGGATAAAGGAAAGACACCGTCGTATATAACAATAACATTTTTGCCAATATTCGGGAAAATATTTGATATGTGGGTAAATGAAAGAATAGAGCGGTATCTAGAATGCACGCAAGGACTTCACACAATACAATATGGATTTAGAAAAAGCAGGAGTATTGAAGATGTGCGGAAAATAATAACCAAATTAGTAAATGACAGAAGAATGAAATATGCACTAAATTCTTCCATAGACATAAATGGAGTCTTCAATAATGCATGGTCCCTAATATTGGTAAGCTTGGAGATGCAAAGGATTCCACCATACTTATTAAATATCGTTCGCTAGTACTTTCAAGACCGAGCAGTGGTTTCTCGAAATAGGTAAGGAAAAGATCATATAAAAATACACGAAGGGCTGTCCTCAGGATCGGCAACGGGTCCACTTTTCTGGAAAGTGTTAATAGATGATATTCTAAATGAAATGACTTCTCGGGAGAAAAAGATTATAGCGTACGCCAATGATATATGCGCGGATACAGTAGAAGAGAAATTGAATCAAAGGGCAATGCTGTGCTACAGCAATGTATAGATGAAAGTAGAAAGTTAACATTGGAAATATCTGCATCAAAAACAACAGCGCTATGGTTTGGTATGAGAAGTAAAAAGAAACGCAATTCTTCATTAAAATTGTCAGATATACAAACGTAAAAATAAAACGAAGCGCGCGATAGTTGGAATTAATCATGGATGACAGACTACACTATCATTAACAATATTGCATACGTAACATTGCGGTGTAATTACTTTGAAAATATATTACAAGCTTCTCAGAAATGGACTAACAAATAACATTATTGGACAAAAATAACGATATACAAAAGAGCGATACGACCTATCTTGAGTTAGAGAGCAAGTGTTTCAGGCCACAAGGTATCAAATGAGAGAAATGATGTGCAACGATTGTGCATTCTTAGATTAAGTGGATGTTACTCGACAGTTTCGACACAGGCAATAGAAGTAGTTTCGGAACAATGCCACACGATCTATGCGCGACAAAGTTAAAATTTCGGACAATATTACGAACTGAGAAAGAGATTTATATAAATGGCGAATGACTAACATAGGAAGACTAGAAGTCAAAAAGGAAATTGACCGATGAACTTGCAAGGGTATGGTAAATAGGATGGGATAAAGCAGAAGTAAGAAGATATACTTACATATACATACGAGACGTAAAATGTATACGAAATAATTTTCTCCTCCCAGAGATATTTTAGAAATACTTACGGGACATGTGAATTTCGGGCAATATATAACACGAATAGGGAAGACTAGAGACAAGACATGTATGTGCGGTAACGGACGAACCAGTTGATCGTGTACTATAGGACATCTTTATATGATGAAGGAAGACAGAAATATTATACGGACCAAAGGAAGAAAGGAATGTACCTGCAATAATGAACTAGTAGCAACAAAAGACAGACATAATGATTTCCCTGATCATGTACAACGATTATATGTAAAAAAGGATATCTACGAAAGCGCGACGTACATGAAAAGGCAAAAGATTTTTACCTGCGCTGAAGACAGGAATTTCCAGAAAGAGGAGCAGGATGAAATAAATACCGAGATAATTTGAAAAGAAAAGAATTAGTGAAATATCCACGAAATAGTTCTACTGAAGATGTGGATAAAATTTATGGGTTTTTTATATATACAAAATTTATCGTTCTTTATATGGTGAAATTAAATTCATTAATTGTTTACTTTTATCCACTGACATTGGCAATGTCAGTTCTATCCGCAGTTCTAGAGAAACGCCGAAGAAAATATAAATAAGGGACTTAGCAGTAATGTAATATAATGTTTCAGGGCAGCTATCTTAAGGCAGTATGGGTGACAAAATAAGAGTATCTTCTCGTAGACCGTGCAAATTGATATCGCATTACACAATAAATCAATACCAACTGGAAATTTCCACATTGTTCTTTAATGTAATGGCTTCCACGATTTTCGATTAGTTCGACGTCGCACAGTGTACTATTTCGATCATATTTGTCCCAAAATCATGCATCTCCCAAACGGAAGGAACTAGAGACTTTGAAAACTGAGAAAAAACACAGTACAATAAAAATAGAGAAATATTTTTTTGTGGGGCTTTAGGGCTCGTCAACGGTCATTAGAGCCCTTGCAGGTGGGGAAAAATGCAATTTCGCACCACAGAGAAGAACCGTAGTGTCTCTTCCCCGTGTGTGGGACCGTAGTGACTCTTCCCCGCCGAATATCTCGTCCATACCCACTAAAAAACAAATATTCTGAATTCAACAAATATCTAAATTCAAAGATGAGAGGAAAGAAAAGGAAGCAGTTACCCAACACATTATATCATAAAAGTGAAATAAATTCTGAAAATTATAATTTTCAAATTACGGAAATGTTCTGGGTCAGCTTATCAGCTGGGAGCTTATCAGCTGGTCTGGATTGCTTGAAAGGCACTTAGAGAACCAATACAAATCAGGAAATTTGATCCGCGGGAGCACTTTGTTGATCGCAGTGCTCTAAATATGGCGTAGCTCTCAGCGGTGTAAACGCTGCACAGTTCGCCAAGACGGTAGCTACAAGTCTTACGGGGGAACACCACGGAGCAGCCGACACCATCGACCTGCTTCGACCCATCAGTAAACACAGGAATATAGGTCCGATGTTTGTCGAGGATTAGGTGAAAGTATATCTTCAACATCATGGCTGCAGTGTTGTTCTTGTTATGATGCAGAAGATCGAAATAAATATTCGGCATGTGCAAAGCCCAAGGAGTCTTACTGAAACCTTTATTTAAGACATCAGATATGGGTATAATCAAGGTTTCCAACACTTATTTACAGCAATATCCGAAAGGTTTGGTTGCTCTCAGTCTGTTGTTGTAGAAACAATTGGAAGAAAGAGAAAAAAATGAAATACTGCGTTGTGTACCAGATTGTCGGGTAAAGTAAACACATGGCAAAAGTTACGTAACATGAGGTGTTGTCGCCGGAAGTAAAGAGATGGTTCGCCGCTCTCGGTATAAAAACTTGGAAGTACGGTAGGCTCCCGTGACTAGTTGGAAACCTGTATAATGGACACTATCCAACTTCTTTAAATAGCTTGCGCTAGCAGAGCTATATAAAACGCAGACATAATCTGGAAAACTGGATGAAGGAGGAGCAATCAGCGCCCCATTCCCTGCTACTCAAGCACTTCAATAGATTCAGAGACTTTCTGTTCTCGCTCTTCGGTCTGTAAGATGTTCAATCCAATTAAGTCTCTGATCAAAGATTGGACCTAAGAATTTTAGAGAAGGATATAATTTCAGAACGTTGTCCCCCAGGGCGAGGTGAGGTTCTGCCAGAAGGCTTGGTCTGCTACTGAAAAGAACACAGCGTGTTTTCTCAGCACAGAAACGGAAACCTGTCGTTTTCGACCAGTGGTATAATCTATTGAGGACGAGTTGGTTTTGTCGCTCCGCACCTGTGACACTCTGCAATGAGCAAAAGATGGCAAAGTCATCAACAAAAATAGTGTTGGACACGATTTGTTAAAGCGTATGTTATGCTGTTAATTGCCACTGCAAATAAAGTCACATTCAGGACTGAGCCCTGAGGGATGCTGTTCTCTTGAAAAGGAGATCTGAGGTGTGTCTTCCAATTCTGTATCGGAAGGAAATACTGATCCAAAAAGGATTGAAACATCAGAGGAAGATGTCCTCTAAATTCCCAGGCATAGAGTTGTTTTAAAATGCCATGACGCCAAGCAGTATCATAAGCCTTCTCGATGTCAAAGAATATTCCGAAGACATCTTCTGACGAAGGCATCTTGAATAGCTGTTTCCGAGAGAAGCAAGTTGTCCAGGGAGGAATGGAACTTCCTGAAATCACATTGAGATCGACTCAGCAGGTTATGTCTTTCAAGATACCAGACGAGACGTCGGTTGATAATTTTTTCCAGAGTTTTACCAACGCAAATCGTCAAGGTAATGCTTCGATAACTACTGATAGCCGTTTTCTCATTCCCTGGTTTTATTAAAGGGATAAACGTTGCTTCCTTCCAGGAATTAGGGTATACTCCCTCGTATCACGAAAGATTAAAGATATCCAGAAGGCATTCTTTCGATTCGCGACTGTTTTCTGAGCATTTCATAATGAATGGAAGCAGTGTCGTAGGCTGTCGCTAGAGCTGACTCAAGTTCCCACTTTGAGAAGGGAGTGTTGTATGGTTCATAGTTTGAGGAACGGAAGTCAAAGGAGGTGCTCTATGCTATTTCCTTTTTCCTCGCAAAATCAGAATCGCAGTTTGCTGTAGATGTTAGATCAACAGTATTTAGCCACCACTGTTGCCATTGCTCTGTTGTTGGTGAGAACCTGACCCTGAAAGTTGAGTCCAGATATTGGGAATCGAGAATAGTTTACAGATATTTTTTCTGATTGTCTCCCATACTTTAGTGGACGATGTTGTTCTTATAATAGTACTTGGAAACTCTTTCCAGGAGGTGGATCTGGATTCTTTGATGGTCCTTCGCGCTTTTGTTCTAGCAATCCGATATGCGGCGAGGTTTTCGGGAGATGGACTACCCTTAAATTTCCGCAACGCTCTACACCGCGCCCGAATGGCGGAATGATATGCATCGTTCCACCAGGGGACATGAGTTCTTCGCGGAATCATAGATGATTTCAGAATAGATTCTTCAGCGGCGTGATGAATCACCTGGGTCAGATGGTCGACCCTCTCTTGGACACTTCCAGTTTTTCTGAAAACAGTACAGTGTCCATTTAGTATTTCTGAGAATCCATTTCCGAGGCTTGCATTCAAGAACAGTTGCATGTTCCTGCAAGGACAACCAGATAGGATGATGGTCGCTACCATGCAGATCATCTTCTATCTTCCATTGAAAGATAACAGGAACTTCAGGAGGGCAAATGGACAGGTCTATAGCAGTCCATGACCCCGTGGCAAACGCAAAGTTGGTCATCTCCCCGGTGTTCATTAAACATAAATCTTCACGCTCAAAGAGACAATTCAGCAGTCGGCACCTGGGACAATCGCTCGACGAACACCACAGGACACTGTGGGTGTTGAAATCTCCAAGGAGGAGGAATAGTCGTGGGAGCGGGTGAATTAAATTTCTCAAGGAAGTCTCCGAAAAATCTCGTGTCGGAGGAAGATTGAACACACGGTCATAGTTGGTACGCCGTGAATTGTAATTGCTATATCCTGGATTTGAATTTGTAGGAGGACAGGTGGGCAGAGGATACTGATTCTAACAAACACGGCAACACCACCTCTTACTCGGTCTCCCGTGGTGTCGTCATATCTGAAGCTGATGTATCCCCGTAGAGAGGGATACTCTTCTGGTAATACGTGGGTCTCTTTCAGTCAAAAACACATCGGATTGCGACGCGCTAAGAACTGTAACTCTTCACGTTTAGTTCTATAGGCGTTAAGGTTCCATTGAAGTATGGAAGCCATTACAATTTGTAACCTGCTGGGTCGGGCTCCTGTCTGAGCATTTCCGCATCATCGCCGGTCAATGCACAATCCGACAAAGAACGTTCTTTTTACGTCTCTGCGACTTCTTGGGCGTTGTTGAACTTGTTTTCAAAAAATCAACAAGGATCAGGGGTTTAGCATTGAAATCCTGCTTTGTCTTCGTCGGTTGCTTTGTACTTGCTGAGGCACGTGACTAATTTTTCTCTGTGAAGTAGAGGAACGGGGTGTGGAGGGAGTTTTTGGTTTCACGGGTACAGCTAGACTATTTTTCTTGCCGCATTTGCACTGGCATGTGCACGATGTTGTCGTAGACACGTCAGTGAAATTGGCTTGGACTGAAACGTTCTCCTTTATTACAGGACTCTTGGCTGCGGCGGAGTATTATATCCTGTTGACATATCCATGATGTCCCTGCAAGATATTACTCCTTTGCTGCGATTAAGTGCAGCATGGAGTTTACACTTGACAATTTAACAGGGCTAAATCCTGTTTGTTGGAGTTGGTTTCCGACAACATAGAACCATTCCTTAGGCGTTTGATTCCTTTCTGTGCACCACAGATACCTTGAAGAGCTTTAAAAATATAAAAAGGCGAAACTTTTTCTAATGTTCCTTCCTTTCGTGTGTTAAATTCTGGTGTTAAATATTCTGTTTCTTCTCCTTATTTTCTTCTGAAGCAGGAGGGATGTGAACCCTCGACCGCTTCGAAGTCACTTGGGTGTACTATACACCTTGCGGCACACCCACTTCGCAAGGTGGGGAAATCGAGATTTCTGTCGTTTTGTACCACCAGTTCGGAGGAAAATATGTCTGGTGACGTGGAGCCCCCGCATCACGCCACTAAGCCTTATTCAACTGAGGTGCGGCAGTTGCCCCAGAGGTTGTCCGCTAGCGAGTGTTTATCCTCAACACTCTTTTACCTCATCGGTGCGTAACACACCTTGAGGTTGAGGGTTTCTTTATAGAGGTTTAGTCCTTCCTCGCGACCCGGCCGATGAAGAGATCTTCCTTCTTTGCAACACGTAACTTTCCACCATCTTTCCAATGGTGGTCGCTCAAGCATGCACAAAGCTTACGGTGTCCGAGGACTGGTGGTGCAGTACCAGTCCCCAGTTCGGAATACAGAAATAAAATTAATACCTTATATGACCTGGAAAATCAAGAGAAAATTATCCACTAAAATATCACATATTTCGATATTACTCAGGCCCTGTAAACACGGGACAAAACAGTTTGGAGGCCATTAACACAATTACTTACGTCTGATCCAGAAATACTACCCAATACCCTTATTTGTAATTGCACAAATTTCCAAACTGCTCAGTTTTATCTCCTACCTAAAATACATAAAGAAAAGAATCAGGTCCCCCATTGTATCTAGCATCAATAGTCCCACAGAACGTATTCCAACATTTACACACTTTTTTTACTACCAATTTTGGAAAAATTACCATCTCTCGTATAAGACTCTATTCATTACCTTGACATTCTTAGAAAAACTAATCTACCTAAAAATTGAATTATACTTTTAGTCACCAAAGATGAAACCTCTCTTTACACGTCTATTCCAAATGAAGAGGGTTGGGATGCATTAAAACACATTCATTTCTCTAAGAACCTCACCCTGCCTCCCCTCCACAAATGTCCTTTTAGATTTGGCAAATCTTGTTCTCTCATTCAAAGTTTTAAATTCCATAATTAATTCTTCCTTCAGGTCGGAGGTACAGAGTCATGGTTACTAGAATGGTTCCCTCGTGTGCTAATTTATTCATGGGATTCCTAGAAAATTCTTTTCTTGCAAAACAAACTGCCCTTCCACTTCTATGGGTGAGATACATAGATGACATTTTTATTATTTATACTCAAGGACATGAAGCTCTTCAAAAGTTTTTTGTTCAATTAAATTCATCATACTCTATAACATTCACCTGGATTATATTCTACAAATAAATACATTTTCTGTACATCTAGTTATCGGTGTTCAATTCCATCCGAACTAAAGTACATATCAAACCCACCAACACACAACAATACCTTCATTTCTACTGTTGTCACTCACACCATGTAAGACGCACTCTTTCCCTTGTTCTATCTATCCGTGGGCACAGAATCTGAAACAATCCTTCAGATCTCCATCAATTCCTTATCAAATTACATGACACCTTCACGAAATGTCATTATCCCATTGACTTATTGAAAATAAGAGTTTTACACCCTAGCTCAAACTATGTATCTAAATTCATTAACACGCCATCTTCTCAATGCATTATAATACATTTTCCCTGGTATTGAGAAATCAAACCTATTCTCAAAGACTTGTATCTTATTATAGCTTTCAACGTCTCCACAAAACCCCTCTTAATAACCTCCACAAATTATGAAATAACAACAAAAACTTCATCCACGCCCATCTGACTCTCTCTCCCGACACAAAATGCTCCGTGAAACCCAGATGTAAAACCTGCAATATCATTGATTCTTCTACGTCTTCACTAGCCCTCCACCCAATACACCCACGGAATACGACAGTCCAGTGAATGCAATTCCAGAAATTGCATTTACCTTCTAGCTTGCACTATGTGTAATAGTTTTAGGGTAAGAGAAACACTTACTCCTCATAACATCGGGATGAATAATAAAAGTGCTTCATCTCACAAATCCATTTCTTCTTTACCTGTCCTCTCTGACGCTAAATTACATGATAAAAATTCATGAGTGTTTCAAAGTTATGATTTGGAAACACTGCCCAAGCATTCCCTATCCATAGACTTAAAAAACACGTGAATTAAGTTTCATCTGGTCCCTAGGAGTTTCTACCCATTCCTGTTTAAATAGACAAAGTTAATTCAAATTCAAATTTCCCCCTACTTTTCTTTTCTTGGATCCAACGGTTGGTCCTTGCAAACCGACGAGAGAGAAATCGCTAATATTCATGAAGGTTCTGAAAAGGAGAGTTGTACTTTGGGAAGAAGTTGATGGCTAATCCTACAATATTTACACTGCGAAAGAGGTCAAATTCGACGCTGATAGGATGATTACATAGTTGGCGACAGCCTGGTGCAAGTCTCAGAAACTGTGAATAGGGTATACATTCACAAATTATTGTGAGATGGCAAAGTGATCATTACCAAATGTAATGAAATGCAACTACGTATAATTCTACATGTAAGCTTTATGTGTGCTGTCATTACAATATCAAAGCTACAAGATTACAAGTTAGTTAGCGGGGCCTTCTCATCCGAGAAACCTTGAGGTCATTCCATGAGGATGAGACTAATCATTTAAAGATAACCAATTGGTATCGTACAAAATTTCACTAACAAAGTTTCATCCATTTATTCTCAATCATTTGTACCATTTTTGAGTGTGGTTAGTTTGTGCAAAGTGTAGGAAAGCAACTTGAGTATATTGCAGGCAATTTAATTTTGACTCAAATTTTAAAAAATATTAAACACTCGCTGGCAAGAGATTGAAGACAAATCAGGTAACTCAGATCTTGAATTAAGGACAGGAAAAGACCTACGTAAGAAGAATATAGAATATTTATTTAATCAGAAATGTATTATTTATTGTAGAAGGTTGTGAGCTGTAAGTGCAGTACCATGAATGGGCTCTGAGTCGACAGGGTATGTATTCGTGAATTAAAAAGAAATGAAACTCTATCTATTAGTTTTCCTTTCAGTTTTGGTTGCGGGGATTCATTTTATCCCCATCTAGTCTTTCCACAAATTTCGCACTTTTTACTGGGCACAAATTTGTGATTCTTGAGCATTTCAAAGTACAGTTATGACCCCCAGAATGGTTGCCAAGATATTCTGGAGTTCCTTTTGTAATATGATTATCAATTTAGACGCAATAGGAAACATGCAATCATTCAAAAACAAAATAATGTTTTTTATTATCACTTTTTTCTGTAATTTCTAAGAGTATATAACTCAAACAGGTGTGACTATTCGCTTGATCATAATAATGTAGCAACTAAAATTCTTTGAAATTATATTATAAGAATTCTTCTTCTAGGACTATTTCCGCTAAGTATATCAACCGCGTTCACTTTGAATATTAAAAGAAACTGGAAATTTGAAGTAGGTTAGTTTCTCAGCGCGGTCATAACGTAACTCAGCATATTTAGTGCACAACGTTTAGCTACGCAATACATAAATCCTAAGTCATACACCAAGTTTTGAAAGAAATGAGATGTTAAGGATTTTATCCAGTTGTGAAAAGCACAGATAAAGTTTGTCTCCAACCTTCTATATCATGAAAAATATTATTCCACCAAACACATTGTTATGGGTGAAATGTTTCCACAACTAATCTTGAAGAACATGCTGTATAGCTCTTCCATGAAGAACACAGAAAATCCAAAGCCCAACCCGTAGATTTATTCCGATATGATCCTATTTATTAGTTAAGTTATTAAATGTAATTTCACGTTTATTCCACACCAACATCCAAGTTAAAATTTGGAGATGCCGCGGTTCCACTAAGACGCATCATTCCGGGTGCCACTAAGATCTCGTCATATGTTTTATCGTAGTATTTGTAAATGGGAAATGTGGCGTGCTATTGAAGCTTTGGGCGATAGTATGTGTTGTGGGTCTATTCTTAGTGGGTGGGCCAGTTTTGCTGGTTTGCCAACAACTTTCCCCACGTGGAGTAGTGAGTAATTGTAATAGTTAGTGATACTATGAGGATTAGGAGGTGGATAGACAGAGTGCCTCAGAGGCAAGCAAAAATACTCGCTGAGCTACCCAAGGAGCGACCTCGGCATAAGATCATGCAATACTCGGGCAAAATTATACCAAAAATCGAAATGTATTTTTTTCTTCAGAAACCATACGAACTATACGAACCGGGAAATTTTGCGGTTTGTATCTCTGGTGGGAGACAAGATAAAAACATGTTTAGGAAATGTATGGTACAATAATAACATTTTACCTGTTTTTGGGTTCTTGACACTTGAATTAAATAACGGTAAGAATAAATTTATCTTAAAATGGTCAACTAAAAATTCCTTGATTACTTGAGATTGATTGACCCTGGAGTATTACGATACGTTGTGTTTCTAATAAAAAAGGTAATTATGACAAAAATTCATATAAATTTACTGTTTTCGCCCAGTATACGTATCAATTGACAAGTACTTTCTTATGGTAACTCTAGTGATCGTCGGGAAAGAATTTGGACAGAAAGTGCCTCTCTGGAGATATTTCAGAATAAAGGTATCTAATGCTTATGACGCATCCTCGTGCAGTTAATGAGACCGATCTCCTGGCAGACTCCTAACGATGAAACTGTCTCATTGGCAACATCTCTATCATTAATACGTCTAATTCCAGAATATACTTCCATTTTATTTTACATACGTAACCTTCCGTTATTCGATATGGTGTTAATATTGCTTACAAGTGCCATAAAATCCATTAGTGAACAATTTTAAAATGCCTTTTTCACAAGTTTCCGTTAACACTACGCAAAATCCAACATCGCCAGTCGATTTATTTGATAGAAACATTGAGTCTTACTGGCCTATATCAATAAGGAGATTACAACACACAACCTACTATTTAATTGTCGACCAGGCCCATGGGAGCTCTGAGTGTGTGGTTTACCCCTTCATCTTGCTGAAGTGAATGTGAGCGACATCGGTCGGTTTCTGGGAATATTACCCACTAGAGGTGGAGATGTCCCATAATACCAACTGAGCCATAATATCCTCCGTCAACTTACTAAACATGAGTGAAATTAAGGGCGTGTTCACATGTCCGTTTAAAATGGGTTTTACTGTTAACCCAAAATCCCAAACTATCGCTCCAATATCGATAACTATCGCTGAGCTGACGCATCGCACCCGAACAGTGTGTTGCGCTATGGCAATGGTGCCGTCTGCTTTACATGATGATGCGATTCGCGGTAGCGATTTTCCTATAGAGGATTGTATTAACACAGACTTGTGCATCCCTCTGCAGCCTAGCTTTGCACTACAATTATACGCGACGCCCTGTCACGAAGTGTACACATTTGTTTAGAGGAGTTTAGGGTGTCGTTATTTATGTTTGACTGTTTATTTAATGACGTTGAATAGTTTACAGTTTGTTAATTAATTTGTTATATCAGTTAAATTTTTATTGTTTATTAATTAATTTCTTATACTTTGTAGTTAATTTTTTGTTTGTCATTAATTTTTATTAATTAACGGTGCAAAATGTTGGATGTTGATACGGAGAGATGTTATTTTCGTGGTAGAGGCCAGACTTACTCTAAGGGATTTTGAATGCCCAACCTTTTGTAACAAATACTAGAAAATTAAGGGAAACAATGGAAATAAAGAAGGTTACACAGGAAATAAGAGGTCACATGGATCGAGGTTTTCATTGTGGAAAAAAGGAAGAATGGAAGTAGTATTCACACATACACACACACACACAAACACACACACACANATATATATATTAGCGAAGATGTTATTTTATGCGGGGATTGGAAGGCGCGGTCGACGTTATGTGATGATAAGATATCAAATGACAGAGGAAGAGGAAAAAATGATACTAGAAAACAACTTAGAAATATGCAACACGTTTGGAAAAATAACATTGAAAACTGAAAATGGGGTATCAATTATAGATTTGACTCTTCGCAATGCAGAGATGTATGTAACATTGGTAGACTGGAAACTGAGCAAAACCATATGTAGTGATCATTATACAATTCAGTTTACATTCGAATGGAAACAGGGTAGATTTGTTGAACCGGATTTTGGAATAAACCTTCGCAAAATTAAGTGGGACGCACTGCTTAAAAGAAAAGTACACCTATTTGAATATACAAGGGAACATAAAGAAGATGAATTAGATGCCACAATAGATGACGCTTTTAAATGCTAGAGAAAGTTTCTAAATTGGCACGTAGAAAAGGAGATGGTTATAATACGGATAACACATGGTGTAAGGAGATTACAATTAAAAAAAAGAAAAGTATGCGTTAAAACGACGTTACCAGAGAGCAAAGGCAGGATCAACACGAAAAAATGAATTGAAGACTTCGTATGAAGACTGAATTAGAGAGTGCAAATAAATAATTAAGGAATGTAAGAAGAGAGGGTGGTACAAATTTGTCGAAGCGTCTGGAATATGTCGGGATTACCCTACATTATTGGTAGGGAAAAGTTAATAAGTAAAACAATTTGGAATACAATAAATGACGAAATGAGCATTACAAATAATTGGGAAGACACAGGAGGAAAATTAATTGACAAGATATTACAACCTGGGGAGATGGTAGCTGATAGGGAAACTATTTGTATTTCGAAGGATAGAAAGGATTGAGTAACAGAAGATATAGTAATAAAACTAACAGATGAAACTAAAAAGTATAAAAGTCGAGGATACGCTGGTATTACAAATGAGATGATTCAGATTTTCAAAAATCCATTCATTAAGGAATTAACGGAAATTTTTAATTTGTGTTTAAACTATGGATACGTGTATGTATAAGTTTGGAAGATCGGAGTACTGAAGTTATTTCTAAAAGACAAGAATAAGGATAAAGGGAAAGCAAATTCATAGAGGTCAATTTGCTTACTTCCAGGGTTTAGAAAGTTGCTAGACAAATTCATAAGTAAGCAAAAATTGAGACAAGTTCAATGTAAACAATTCAGTATGAACCAGTACGGTTACATGCCAGGAAGAGGTACGGCAGAATATTTAGAGCGATTTGTAAGCACAATAAATGGAAGAGAAGGAATGTATATTTTGGCGATTTGTCTTGGTTTCAAGGGAGCCTTTGATAGTGCAGATTGGGATATAATATTACAGAGTTAAGAGAATTTATAAATAGATAAGTATATCATAAATATGATTAAATCTTACTTTACCTAGAGATATATAATGCTCGAGATAGGTGGAGAATCAGTACTAAGGATAATGTCCCGTGGATCGCATGGTCGCAAGGGTCGCATCTTGGTCCGATTTTGTGGAATATTGGGGCTAACAATGTGTTAAATTGGCTGGATGGAGAACGTATTAAAGGAATAGCTTATGTTAGATGATTTCGTAATTTTCGTTGATGGAAAATGTAGAAGTGTATTTGAAAATCGTACTGGTGAGGTATTGAGGAAATTAATAAATTATTGTGAAACAGTAAAATTGGAAATATCAGGGGAAAAAACTGTAGCGACTATATTTGGTATGCCACAAGAGATAAGAAGAGACAGGATTATTCAAGTTCGATATTGGCGTTTAAAAATATGTAGACAAGTAATATGTTTACGAATAATTATTGACGAAAAATTTACCTTCACAAAACATTTCGAATATATGTAAAGGAAAGTAAAGCTAATGATTTACCGACTAATACAGATAGGAGTTAATAAATATACAACTGAACACTGTGATGCACGAATGTCATACAAAGGAGCGATTGAACCAGTAATAACTTGTGGCTGCAATGTTTGGAGACGGAAAGTAAGAACGAAGAGGAATGAGAAAAAACTACTTAGTGTGCAGCAACTACGTTTACTAAAATGGTGCAGAGCATATCGGACAATATTTCCGCACGCAATGGTAGTTCTAATGGGTATTATGCCAGTAGATATAACTATTGAAATGATAGACATACAATATAGGATTCGACTAGGAGAAACAGAAACTATTGACGGTGAAGAGTTAAGTGCAGGGAGAAAGAATTGGAAAGGAATATTAAAAAATTAATTAATCGAATGCTGGCAAATAAAGTGGAATCGTGAAAGGGTCGGTAGGCGGTTATATGGTTTTATACCAAATGTAACTTTTGCATAGAAAACAGGAAATGGTTTGAACCGAATAAAATCTGGTCTCTCTGCGGTCATGGAAATTTTAACGCGTACCTTCAGAAAATTAACGCTGAGCAAGAAGATGTCTGTTACTGCAATAACGAGGATTCAGAAATCAGAGACCATGTGCTTTTAGATTGCAAAATTTACGCACAAGAACGCGGGGAGTTGGTAAGAATGATGAGACATTACGGACTATTTGGAATTAAACAAAAATGGGAATTTATTAATTGCAAAGTGAAATCTGAGAAATTGCAAGAAATAGTAACAAGGATGGGTATGAAATGTTATAAAACAGGTCGGAGATTGGTGATAAAATCCTATACAAACAATCCCTAATAGTACACCATATCCCTTAACAGTAGGAACGAAAATCCCCAATCAAGTTTTAAAACAAGTAATGAATTCAAGACGACGTTTGACAACAATGATTAAAATACGTTGAAATTAATGTTAGTGTGCATTTTGTGTTGTTTTGTTTTAGTGAAATTCTAATGAAGATTGGGAGATTGGGGGATCAAGATAAAGACATTTAACAACTAAACTTAATCCCCGGTATTGACTATGTTAGGTACTGATTAAGAGTTACTGTACAAATAAATAAATATACATATGTAAATTGAGATATTAAATCCATCTTTTTTTAAACATATGTAAACTATTGCATGCTATTTTCACTTCCGATTGAGATGAGAGGTTACCACGAACGTACGCGTTAAACCCGTCCTAACTCATCTGTTTCGCCATCGCTTGCGTACAGATGAACAGACGGAATTCTTATAACCAATTTCTATGTATCAGATATTTCTTCCGACCGGGATAGAATTTCGCGATTACTATACTTTATATTGTCATTCCAGTCACGTACGTGGTATTAACAAAGGTTTTCGATCTCCCCTGCCTTCCTCACAAGATGAAATATTAGAAATAGTTATATGTTTTTAAAAAGTACATTAATCTGAAAGCATACTGTTTTAATATGGCCACAAAGGATAACTTTCCTTGTGGTCAGAATAGACGGAATGTTATGTGTCTTTATTTTCTGTAAGCAATTTCAAACTTGATAGAAAACGCTACATATATAGCCATATATAATTTGTCTAAACTAATCGAAAACGCAGTACAGATACTTAAAGATCTAAGAATGTTAAAGTCAATCAGACGTGAAAAAATATGTCGTAGCATAAACTACATGGTTCTTTTCTATGTTAATCGTAAATAAAGTAACTGTTTTTCGTGAGTTTAAAAGAGCGTTTTATATATAGCAACCTCAGGAGACAAATAAAACTTGGCGCCTTTTGTGAAATAATAATTCGTAAAAATGTTTAGTCTTTCATGTAAAAAGTTACTGCTTTTTTATATTTCCTCCATATTTCATTTTATGTAAACAATGAAAGCAAATTTTGAAAATGAAGATTTTCTGGTAATGTTGTACCGCATAATGTTGCTGGCGTCAAGTTGTGAAGTTTATCATCATTTTTTAAATTGTGGTTTCCGATAAGAAGATAGACAAAAACTAATTTGGATAGTCTGATGATACGACTAATGAATCTGCCTAAAAACCTACATTATTTTGAAAGTGATTCATTGATGAAGTGAGTGATAAAATAGTCACAATATAGGAAATAATCACGCTGCTGACGATACTTAACGAAGAGACCTTAGCAATATTCAAACGATAATTTTTGGATTAACGAACTCGCTTTACTACTCACACTGAAAGAGATGTGTATAAAAATAATTTAACTTTTCAAGTCCATCAGAGCAATTGGAAACAAAACATAAGAGAAACCATATTTGTGAGTCTGTTTCTCTCTCTGCAACGATTGATTTATTAAATAATAATCAAAATACCTTCACTAAAAATATACCAGAGTGGATCGAAACTTTTTCACAGCGAAAGAGAACCATGACCATAATACTACTTTCTGTAAGAACTGAAAATGCTTTTTTGCAAGCTTTTTTACAATTTAAAAGAGTCTTCATTCCTCGAGTCACCCAATAGAAATCTGGTACAACTCTTCCTTCACTCCAGCATCATCAGACAAAGTCATGAACACCGCGCTTATGATGTCTCCGCCGCTAATTTCGTTCTCCACTCGGCAATTAGTTATCGCTCCACGCTGCATTAACACAGGAACCAACCGAGCGAGAGAGTTGATGAACCCTCCATTGCTTTCTTCTCCGGCGTGGAGCATCGGGCTCGCACGTCCAATGACAAGGAACTCTTTGGTTACGCGACCCTGGAGCAACACCGGGCCATTTCATTACAACAAAACTCCTCCTCGCCATTAGTAAATGGATTCAACTCGAAAAGAAATAAAAAAGAGGAATGGAAACTATTTGGAGGCGTGTAAGAATCGGAGGGCGCGGAGAGGACGATGCGCGGAAAATTGGGAGCGGCGAGCCTTTGAAGCGGACGACTCTATTTTGATGCGCCGCCGCGCGTCCGGGGATGCCACCCCCGCCCGATCCCTCCCGCGTCTGGACGCGCCGCAGCGTCATGGACGCGCCATCGACAGGGCTGCGGGGCGCCGCCGCTTCTGTGCGCGCCCTCGCGCCGCTCCTCAGCCCCCCACCCTCCTCCCCCGCGCCGTAGATTAATTAGGGAGACAAAGCGATGGGAGGGCGCAGGCGGGCGGCAAAAAGCAGCGGCGGTGGCGGGGAAGCAGCCAGTCACGGCGAGCGGCGGCGGCGGCGGCGTTTGCCTGCAATGATCGAGCATTCTTACATCCCTTTTCTTCCTTTGTGGTTGCGATACCATTGCACGACGATTCTCCAAATGACTCTCAAGCAACTGCTTCGAGACTCCAGCTCTCTCTCCTTCATGAGGGATCCCTACAGAGAATTATCTATGTTCCCGGATGTGAAGGATTTGGATGTGGAATGTTAGTATTCATTGCTTTTGCTTTGACTCTTCTTTTCAAGTCGGACTCTGGATTGCTGATTATTCTGCGAATATACAGTATTTACTTTACTTTTACTTTCTTGTTGCCCCTTCGGTGGATCAGGACTTGCATGCTTGCTCGCCACCGAGTCACTTCCAGCGGAACCTGACAAAAAAATTGTAGCTTTTAACTTCAATGTCCCATTTCATATAGTTGTGATTACTGACATGCGAACCTACCTTCTTCTATCCATCTCCTACTACTCCTAGTATCAGTAACTCTTACTATTATTAACTACTCCTACTATCCCCTCCACGTGGGTCAAGTTGATGGGAAACCCTGCTAACCGGCCCACCTATTAACAAAAGTCCTACCTCCTATCACCCCATGTAGATAAGCTTCAATAACACGCTATATTTCCCATTTATAAATAATAATAATAATAATAATAATTTTATTACTGCAATTGGGTTGTCATGCCCGGTGGCAGAAATTAAATACATAAAATATACATCAACAATATACAACAATTACAACAATAAAAATAAAACCAGGATATACAAAATCATACATGAATTAAAATAAGAATGTGTTAAAATAAGAGTATATTAAAATAAGAAAAGTATTAAAATTAAAATAAGAAAAGTATTAAGATGAGAAATGTATTTAAAAAATATAATATCATACCATTTAAAAACTAAATTTCATAATTTAATTCATTAAAAAAATAAAGTAATTTTTTATCTTAAATTTAATTATTTAAAGTAATTTATCTTAAATTCAATTATTAAAGCAATTAAAAATTCAATTATTCAAAGTAATTTAAAATTAAATTAAATTATTTAAAGTAATTTAAAATTTAATTAAATGATGACTGAACCAAACTCTAAAAAATATGTTTAATAATTACACTTAGGAAACCGACCCAGACACTAGAATCACTTAGGTGCACATCACTTCACTCACACTTTTACTTATTTCCCTTTCTGCTACATGCTTGTAGACCTCCACACGTACAAAATAAACCTGAACCTAAATCTCGTTCTCAAATCTGAAGATACCTCAAAAAATTTTACGTCCAGGTTTTACATCAACACCGAATATATTGGATTCGCACAAGCGACTGAAGGTTAATACGAAAGACTTCGATACTGGGTTAAAGAGAACTGATTTTGTCCTATTACAACCTTCAGTTGTTTACGTCACATTTCTTAAACTGAATATCACAACAATTTTTTGCAGCTCATGTTAATCTTTATCCGATTTTTTTTCAAACAAATCAAGGGAAAAAATAAGCAAAATGTCGAGAGAATGACGTAAGAAGAAAAAAATTAATGGAGAAACACGATTAATTGTATTCATGAAGTATCATCACGATCAATACTTTTTTCATATTTTTAATAGTATTGTTGATCTGTAATAATTCTTAAAATGCGTTTCGTCAACATGTGTATCGTTCAGGACTACTTAGCCTAGTTAAGTATGAAATCTGAATCGATCTTAGAGGTCGAAGCGACCGAAGCATGATTTCATTCTCCTCGTGCCTAGGATCAGAAATTGCGGAATTCTATCCTCCGTCAACTATAAAGACACATCTTACGACCTACTGTGAGACATTTTGTGTTATCTGTGTGCATTAATTATATCTCACCATGGGGGCGAAATGTTGTTAGTCGTAAATAGAGGAAAACGAAGTCAGCAAATTTTGCATGTAGTGTTTCACACAAGTAATATTTATATCGTATAAATTTTATTTTCAAACATTGGAATAATTAGTTAGATTGATACACATCGTTATCGGACACATTCATATAATGTTCATCAATATCCCTTTACTTTGGGTAACTCTTCGCTAGGTTGTGCCATCTTTCGTTCATAAAAACTGGAACAAAAAATTGGAGTAGTCTCAGAAATTTTACTTACAGTTTCATGAATTCCTCGTGAAGGAAATATAAATTTCAGAAACGTAGGACGAATGAATTGTGTTTCATTCTGGACCTCTTTTCAATATATTATACGTTATAGTATATTGTACGTAATTTTATCAATATAATATATACGTAATTTTATTCTCATTGGGTCGGTCTTGTACTCGCTGGGTCGGTTTTATTCTTAGCGTTTGTAAACGGCATTCATCTGAAAATGAACAGTAAGGTACGCTAATTTGCTGACGATTACATTATATATATATTCAAGGGATGGATGACGTAGTTACATTACAACAGGATGTAAATTCATTAAGCAATTGGGCTGAAGAAAATAAAATGAGAATAAATTCTGGAAAATGCAATGCAATGAGTTTTACAAAGTATATTCATAGAGAACCACTGTCATAAAAAATCGAATCCGATATCATTCCAGAGAAATCATCATGTATAATTTTGAAACTAGAATTGAGATTCTCTGATCACGTATAATTTTGTCATGCGTTCAGTTAAAAAATGTAAAGTTGAAACACGAAAATTTTCTCACATTTCTTTCGTCAGACCTGTGGTAGAATACGCGACCACATTTTGGGATCATTATCGGAGGGGATAAATACAAGACCTTGAAAGAATGCTGAAAACAGCACTCGATTGATTAATTATAGCAGTTTAAGAAATATTATTAGAAGTCTTTTTTCAGTAATGAAAGCTAGAACATACGTTTTCTTAAGCAATTTTTGTTCCAACAAGCTTCAGTATGGGAAATATTTTAGAATATTTTATGAATGAATTACCTAGGTATGACTTGGATGGCAGAGACTGTTTCGATTTGTAAGGGATTATTCCGTAACAGGTAGTTTCCTAGAGAGAAGTCTGTATCAAGATAATATAGCCGGGTACTTTGTTTACGTGAACAAAATCATCAAATGGAAGGGAGGGTCATATTGTTTATTCATATTTCCCTATTGGAAAGGAAACTTGGAGCTCTCCATTTCTGTCTTAAAGTAATATCACTTAATCTTTCTTCGAACGACATATTGGACAAGATATGAAGGATGAGTGAGTTTTTTCTATTCTAAGAACAAGATAGGAGATAATATTTTGGAATTGAACTTCGTTCACACGTAATAGACTTAAAAACGCTTACGCGAAATCTATGTGAACAATTTCTTATTTATGTGCGAAGTATTCTCTTAGTTGCGCGAGTGCGCTACGTTTTCTTCATATAATCTTAATGTTAATAAAGAAATAAAAATAAACTTGAGCAGTGAATAACTTAAATAAGCCGCATATCCTGGAAATGCAAGGCTTAAAACTGTCTCAAATTTTTCAGAACAACACTTTTATGGTTGGCTTATGAAAGAATCAAACGAAGAAACGTCGAGAGAAACGCGCTGAGCTGAACGAAATTGAGCTGTTCACGTAAATATGTCACTCAACAATATATGCGTGGACAGTGTCCGGAGGGCAGGATGATGGGACGATAGATATATTATTAGACCATCATTGTTAACGCAATCGTATCCGGAAAGTGGAACAATGTAGCGACGATATACTAATTAGTCACTGTGGTCAACGAAACAGGATCTGAGATGAAGTGAAATATCGCATTCATTATGATAATAATCAATTTAAGAGAAACAGAGTGAATTCGCTTTCAATAATAAAATAAAATTTCTTGAAATAACTAGGACTTCCATATGTAATTACGTATGGACGTGTAATCCATGACTGTGGTAATACAAATTTGTCCCAAAAATCACATCATTCTTAATTGATCCTACACTCTGTAAATTATGAATAGGAGAGTGTAAATAATCAAAAAAGGAAACGCCGCAAGGCAGGGTGTTGGAAAATAGCTCAAGCGTGTAGTACATGGAGTCCAAGGCGAGCGAAAGCGTCTTCTGGTATTTGATCTGACTGCGAGGAGTTCCGCAAGGCACGATGTTGATACCCGCGAGCGTCGCGGCGTCCATCCGTTGCTGGCTCGCGCCGCCGCCGTGCAGCGTCGCCCGCGGGGGCCGTTGTCAGCGTCGCGGGGGGCCCGCGGCCGTGCGATGGAGCAGCCGGGGGCGGGGACGCGCCGCGGGGGACGCTTCCGCCACAAAGACCCGGAAGCGGCGGCGCCGCGCGTCGTCAATGCAGCGACCGTTGCGCGCTAATCGCACGGAGCACAAAGCGCCGCCACCGCTGCCCTCGCCCCCTGTGTCACTACCACCGTCGCAGAGCGAGGGGGTGCATTGAGGGTGCGTTGGGGAGCGCGATGTGGATCCAGAAGGGGCGGGGAAGGAGTCGGCGTCGTCCGAGTCCCTCCTCACGTGGGCTCTACTAACGCAGGTGGTTTCCAGGGCAAATTGGGCCCTCAGTCTTCTTCATACTTGACCTAAAAGAAAATCCATTGACTTCTGAAGGAGTGCCACACGCATTCATTTGACAGATCTGTACCGAAGTTGAGAGATTTGGTGACACCTCTTCTTCTCGGAGTTTCGTAAAAAAGGTTGTACACCAGCTTCGATGAAGTAGTTTCCGTAGATGTTCGAAAATACTCTATATAGCGATTGGCACTACCGAACGCCAATCCTTTTCGCGATTGTTTCGCGCAATACAATTCTCACGAATATTTATGGTTGAATATGACAATCCTCACGAGATTAGGGAACTTACAGGTACAATACTCACAACCAGCCTTTCGAGGAACTGAAATCTTCTACTCAAACAACATGACTCCCACACCCTCTCTCATGACTAGAAATAAAAAAGCGCCGGATGATTACCCTGTCTATCAATATAATCTAAAGGATGGCTACTGATATTCCGGCATCTGCAAGCATTCCAGATAGGTGTACATCCAATGAAGGTTGGATGCCCCACTTATAATTGTTCCGAGTTTTCCACGACGGAAATGATCAAAAGAATTTTCATCTGCCTGTCTAATTTTTACTTGTGTAATAAATCAAGCACTCTTATGTGACTAGGTACTTGAGGCACTGGCTCAAGGAGGCTTGACAGAGATCAGTTGATTTTGTAATAATTGGGGGGGGGGTAATACAATGATCAAGTGCATGGAACAATTTCTTCTGTTCTGTCATAATATAGAAGATATTTTAATGATTTCGAGATTAGAATGATATGAGGAAAATTAACATTAGAAATCGTGGAAGATTTGTTTAAATTTAAGCTGTTGAAGAATCATAGAAGAACAAGTTGAGATAAAATTTAAGAAAACAGTTAAAACTACTTTCTTTATGTCTAGCCAAACACTTTTCAACTCTCATCTCAACATTTTATAAATGACTTAGTATCCTCCGTACTGTTGCCCGCTTGTCTCTAAACAAGCAAAGCATAACTTAAAAAAACGCACGCTTTTTTCAGTAAAAAAATATGAATAATTGATTATATTTTCCTCATAATTATATTTTAACCGATTAATGTAAACTATCGGTGGTCGAACCTATAAACGATTTGCTCAGATTAGTAGGCGTCTTTCTTTCTTCACTTCGCATCCGTGCAGCCTCAACCGATATTAGAAGGACGGTCCTCAAGTACTATATTTAACTATATAGTATACTATATAGTAAAGAGTACTATATTTATTTCATTAATTTATTCTAGTCATGTCAGCGTCCTCTGACATTCCACGACAGTGTCCTTCTTAGTCTATTCATTTCTTCTCCTTCTCCATCTTGTTCAATATCCCTCTTCGTCATTTCCATCTTGTTTTTTCAGACTACACCACTTTACCACTCGTAGGATCTCATCCTTACATACAGAGAGAAGAATACAATAAATATATTATTAAATGTATCATAATTCTATCATTAAATGTATCATTTTGTCTCCATTATAATGTATCACAATAACCGCATTTATAGGAGATATTAAAGTCATAAATTTATTATGTTTCTACATTTTATTGTGACACATTGAATTACAAATGTGATATATTAATGTTAGTGTAAAAACTTAAAATGCATTACATAGTTATACTAAGTTGTCACTCTAATGTTTTATACATTACATGAAACATCAGATGTAACATTTCTTATGAATTTTTATGCAACATTTCTTAAGTATTTTTATGTAACATTTCTTATGTATTTTTTATGTACATTTCCTTTTTTTAATTTGTGTAATTTAGTGTTATTTAGTTTTTAAGCTTTTGAAATATGTGTTCGGTACTAAGTCGTCATCCTAATTGAGGTTTTTCTGGGTTTCCCTCGATTGCTTAAGGTAAATGCAGGGATGATCCCTTGATTGCTTCCCCAGAGTAAAGTAGAGTTTATCCTTCAATTTTAGTTATAGATATTCATGTATGTATGTTTTATGTTGTATGAATGTTTTTTATTTTGTATCATTGAATATATGTGTATGTATTGTTTGTACACAAATAGTGATCAGGCGGAAGATCAGAATTTATGGTCTGAGCCTCGCCACGGAATAAAGCCATTTTATTATTATTATTATTATTATTATTATTATAGCGGGAATTCCCAAAATACACGATCTTTTGTATTTTCTTCCATTCCACAGTCGGTCCCGTCTTTGGTCAGTCCGAAATAGTTTCTGAAGTTCCCCTAACCAATCAAAAACACCGCTTCTTGTGGTCGCGGTAAAAAAACCCATCGCCGATTGTTCCCTGCGAAACCTACATCTGGCATAAAGATATAAAGTCGCCTTCCTTTCCCAGATACCTCCGAGTGTACTTGCCAGGTCATGAACAATGCCTCAGTTATCTGCCTTTTTTACCTCTTTTCATTCAATGTCAATGTTTTCCCATTTTTTTTTAAATAATAAACCGAAAAAAATGTTTTCCCATACGAAAGCACTTGTATACAACACTATAAATGAACAATTTAACTTCATTTCATTTTAATGCCCTGTGTACCTCAATCGTTATTTTCACCTATGCATTCTATTCAAACAGCAACCATTGCCGTGTGATCCACCATCCCATAAGTTCTAAATTACGTTCTTGGATAAAATCATTAATGCAAATATGATAGATCAGATAATGTTGGCTTGACAACACTAACACAATCATTCTATTTAATGTGACATGATGTATCTGCAGTAAATTTGCTGAGATGAATTATGTTTGAATAATAATATACTTCACTGACCAAAGTAGAATACGAAAACATTAACTCAAGATGAAAAACGCATTAGGTTAGCAAAGAAGAAGTATACTAATTATTTAAGTTCGTCGGGCGTAATGGTCATAGTTGAGAACTCTTCCCGATTTACGTTACATCCCAACGACCAAGATACATAAACAAAACCGTTCGATATCCGTTGAATACCTATGAAAAGACTACCAACCCTAGTCAAACCCCCGAAAAGGCGACGCTGACATCATAAAGTCTAGTTAAGGTGTAATTTGCGTTGAGAGACACGTATTGTGTGGCACCGGTCGCGCCCCGAACGCTGCAGATTGACTTCAGAAGATTCCGATTCACTTGAGCCTTGCATGCCGTCACTTCCGGTGTTTCCCCACTCGATCCTTTATGATCTCGGAGGTGAGATGCTGAGGGCGGGATGGGAGGCGGAACAGCGACGCCCACTGTACGGTGGCTCTGTGGGCCTGTCGCTGCCGCCCTTCAGCTACAACCTGCGTCCGTTGGACCTGCGATCAGCCAGGACTTCCGGTGTGCGCACCTCACCCTGCAGCGAAGTCACCATCACTGTCAAGGGGTGTAAAACACGTGCAAATATATTGAGATTCTCTAATCGCTCCAAAGCCGTTTTCTGTGCTCGCTTAACTCGCATTTACGAATGATGGAGATAAGACAAGTCACGAGTCGAGCCGAACAAATAGCGCCAACGTTCCTGTACTTCCATTATCTATCCAAGGCAAATCAACTTAAAATATAGTTCAACTTCATAGCTCAGATCCAACTAAAAAGATTTTGGAAAGCAAGCAGCAGTTGAATGATTGTTCAGAGAATTAGTTGTATTATTATATGGCCTACTTTTTATAGAATTAAACCTCTAAAAATTCATTACTAATAGCATATGAGATATCATTTGTACAAAGATGATATACAAGCGTATTGTGTGGCACCGGTCGCGCCCCGAAACGCTGCAGATTGACTTCAGAAGATTCCTATTCACTTGAGCCTTGCATGCCGTCACTTCCGGTGTTTCCCCACTCGGTCCTTTATGATCTCGGAGGTGAGCTGCTGAGGGCGGGATGGGAGGCGGAACAGCGACGCCCGAAAGAAATTTGTGCAGTTTCATTTTTTGCTCAAGAAGAATGGAATCACACCTCTGAAATGATTAGTAATTAGTGTCTGAAAGATACTTCTGTAGTATGAGGATCAGTTGTAGGAATTAATTAATTCAAGTACGTGCGCTCTCAACAGTTGTTCTTATTAGTCTAAAACAAGATTGCTTCAAAAGGGAAAAGGATTCGTTTCTGTATAGCAAAATATTAAACGTAATATTATCTTCTCACGGTTTGCATGAAAATTCGATGTAATTTGAAGACGCTTGGTTCCGCCATAGAATAAACAGATTCTTACCACTATTTTTGTGCGGATAAATATTAAGTCGTTACGCATAATCAAGGTACTTTCTACTGAAATGTTGAATTTCTTGTTAATTAAATGTTAATTATGTAAAATATTATTAATTTATTGATAGGTGTGACTGACGTACATAACAAAGGCAAGACCTAGACCATGATAGTATCCTGGTCTTCTAGAAAATACATGACTAGAATTAAAACTTGCACATCACTATTAGAAGCATCTTAGATCTACCAGAATCACATGTATGTACTTACCTGTAGAAATAAGTTACAAGTTCCACGTAATTATATGATCTAAGACTGAAATACATTATTTTTCGTTGACTTCGACGTGTTAACTTCTCTTTCCATTTCATCCCTTAGCTACCAACAGTGGACATCCCTGCCTCCACCCGAGTACGGAGCAAGGCAACGGCGGCGGCAGTGAGGTGACGCCGCTTCCGGTTCCCACAGCGTCAGGACTACGCCGCAATCGCAAGGGTGGAAAAGACGATTGTGATCTGTACAAAGGAGATGACTTTGAATGAAAACGTTGGACAAATAGCTCTAATATGCTGTCAGCATGAGAGAAGCAATGTTCAGTACATTGGAAAAGGTATTTATTGAATTTCCCTTCAACGTAAAGACCTCATAACTGGGATTAACGTTCTTCATTCCTTAGAATATGTTACTTGTTAACAAGTGCTCTCATGTCTGCCAAATTTATCTTTAACTTTCGTAACAAACTTCGAAAAATACAATTAAAACAAAAAAGCTATCAATATTCCACAGCGAAGTAGTGCAAAACTTTAGTGCAAGAGTTTTGACTGAATTTATATTTATTGTCTTCCCAAGAGTTCAAGAAATTCAAATAAAATCTAAAATCTAAAAATTTTGCGAACAATAATTCAAAATAAAATAATAATTTTTCAAGTACAAAATCTGGTTCACATATCTGTGGCTTCCAGCAATAACAAGGTAAGTGTACTTTTTCTTTTTTTGAGTTACGACTGTTAAAAGTTTCCAAATTTTTTTTTTCTGTCATAACATTGGCATGTTCTGGTGTAATACTTTGTAACTAAGATGAAAAACTATATTTTTACATTAAAAAATTAAATTTATTTTTATTTTTTGTGGTAAAAAGACATTAATTTTTTCAGTTTTTTAAATGGAAAGTTGTTTCTTGGTTACCTTAACTTATCAAGTTCGTATTATTTTACCCTATTTATCTAAATTCCTAAGTTTGTTCTCATGTATACGTAAAAGAACTTGCTTTTTTAGAATTTTTTACTGGAGTTATGTTATACATAACAGGTTATTATCGTTTTTTTTAGTTTTTAGTACATTTTCTCTGCTTGTTTGGGAAGATAGTACGTTTTAAATCGTTCAAACTAAAACGAATGAAATTTTGCAAAAAAGAACAATTATTTTTAAATCGTTTTTTTAAAACGAGATTTAATTTTAAACATATCTCATTTTTTTAAATATGCAGTTATCTGGTTATTACTGAAAGCCACAGTTTTTATACTAGATGACAAAAATAGGGAATTCCTGTAGACTTATTCCTTTATATTAACTCAAGTTTTTGTCGAGATTGAATGAAAGCGTTTTAAATTCAACTTAGTTATCGGAAAGTGATCGCTGTCGTAGTGTTCTTCGCAAACCATGACAAGCAAAGGTTTCTATCGATTGCACTTGTTTTTCTACTGGATGAAATAAAAAACGTCGATCTTACATTGTTCAATTAATTAAAATACAATTTTCTTTTGTGTCAGTGATTGTTTTCCCACTTGCATGCACAACCTCAGAATCCCTTGTATTGTGTGATAAGTGTGCGACTATTCTTCAAGTTTCATAAGGGTCGACTTTGCTCAGTGTTTGATGCATTCGTTGTTCTGGTTAACCAAAGAAAGAAATTATTTACTAAACTAAATGAGAAATTTGTATTTGCTGAACCATGAATATACTATACATCTGAGCAATATTTCATTATATTTACATGTACGTCCATTACTATTCAAATAGTTTCCCATCTGACAAAAATCATTTATATCTCCAAATTATCCTGAAATTATGAAGAATCATTCTATTTGAGTTTATTTTAACAACTTATGTATCACTTTTTTTTAATAATTACACAACATTTTTAAATTCTACTTTATATTATTGTTCTAAAGCGTCTTCTAGATTTTTTATCAAATTATAACATTCTCTCTGACGACCAACACGGTTTTACGAAATCCTTTTCCACTACAAGCGCCATATTTTCCTTCTTAAACGATGTTACCACATCTCTAAACCGTGGAGAAAATCCTCAGGGTGTTTTTCTTGACTTATCCAAAGCATTCGATGTCATCGATCACGAAATTCTCCTTTCCAAATTGCATTCTTTAGGTATTGGTGGACTTCCATATCAATGGCTAACTTCTTATTTAAAAGATAGATATCAACAGGTAGAAATATCCTATACTAAAAATAAAATACTTCAACGTCGTCTTTCAGAAACAAAGCCACTTACTTGCGGAGTATCCCAAGGATCAATTCTCGGCCCTATACTCTTTTTATTGCATGTGAACGACATGTCATCATCCACATCAGATTGCAAAATGGTTCTTTTTGCTGATGACACTAATTTACTATGTAAACACGCCAATGCTCAAAACGTTTTGTCTAACCTTTCGACTTGGTTCCATGCAAATCGTCTCATTGTAAACACTGACAAAACAGTGTCTATGTCATTTCACAATAGTATCACAAAATCTTTACCCCAGGTTTCTCTTTCTTTAAACGGAACACAATTAAAAACTGTTACAAATACAAAATTCTTAGGTCTCCATATTCAAGACAACCTCAAATGGAATTGTCACGTTGACAATCTTAATTCCCAATTAAGCAAATTGTGTTACGCATTCCGAAACTTAGTTAACGCAGTTAGTCCACTTATTTCCCGTTGCGTATATTTTGCAAACGTGTACTCCCATTTACGTTACGGTATTACCTTCTGGGGTAATTCCAGTCAGAGCATTCAAACTTTCAGAATTCAGAAGAGGATAGTTCAGATAACTTGTAAATCTCACCCCCGAAACCCTTGTAAACCTTTATACAAGGAATTAAATAT
>NNCF01131592.1:347735-386652 GCA_002313205.1 Laupala kohalensis | reverse complement strand
ATCGTGAATTTAGTGTTATTTCAATTCTTATGATTTTTAAGCACTATACTCAGAATAATCTATAGTTCGATAATAACTTGTACATGTAATATTTTGCGTTAAATTATAAACATATTGACATTCTATTAGTATTATAACTCGCAGCCAACTTTTTATCTTATCTAGGAATTTTTGCTGAAATTTTTGAATCCGCCTCTGCCTTAGGGCCCTTGATCGGAATTGATGGGATGGTCCCTTGCTTGCTTTCGGAGAGTAAATTAGTTTTTTGTCCTCCACGTGGTCATACGCAGTTTGTACTGTTTTTTGACAATAAATTTATTATTATTATTATTACAAATTAATTTTGAACATATCTCTATATGCTTTTATCAATTTCTTCTAACTTAATTTTCTATTCATAATTATTATTAGAACCTCCTCCAATCGTTTTAATACATATTAGAAGGAGGTTTTAAGAGTTCGGCACAGGAACCACGGCCCTTGGTTGCGCGCTCCAACCATATGCTGAATGGATGACCCAGAAAATTAGACTCACGTCTGGGTAGAAATGAATCAAATTTCGTAGCCCTTCATCTCATTTTTCATGTTGAAAATAACCTGCCACCAGCTAATATAACTGTCATATTCACTGTAATTAGTTACGCGTCAAGGAGAAATCACATTTTTAATACACATTTTAACTTAACTTAAGAATATGATTACATACATACATACATACATACTGGTTCGAACATATCCGCTTATTAAATTACTACAAAATTTTATCTTTTTAATTTCTTCAATATATTGCATTCAATTTCATTCTATTCTAAATCCATTCCAAACATGACTCATCACATAACGCTGAAGCAAAATTATAAGAGCAAAATGTATGCTTTCAATGATCCTTCAGTATCATATAATTTTTGAACGTCTTGTTACACAGATTATATGCGCGTGGTGTCCATTCGCGTAATTATATCATATAATCCCGTATTAAGGAATTATGCAAATAATTATGTTTTAATCAGAAATCTAGATACAATCATATCTTACAAGAAAAATATAGTATGTAAAATTTTATTAGCTTTCTTCGAAACAATACATAACGTTCAATTAGTTTGAAGAGAAAAACGGGTTTCATCACAGTTTCTCAGTATATAATTCAAAGGAATTGGCGTATATTTCTAATCAAGAGAATTATTCCAAGCCCCAAGGAATGGTGGTTATTACAGCATTTTATCTTCGTAAGGGAAGGGTGCGTGATAGCGTACGGGAGTTGATAGAGCCATAACTCTAGTAGGGCACTTAGGCCCGAGGCAGTGTGAGTAGACGAAGGCAATCTATATCCGGCGTCGTGGCGACCGAACGACGCCTTCGTCATAGAGAGAGGGAGGGTCGATGCACAACGGCGCCGCCGTGCCGCCCCGCGCCAGGCGCCGCCCCTCCTCCGCCCCCGCGCCGCCCCCGCACCCAACCGCGCGGCGGCGCGAGACGACATGAGCAGCCATTGGATCGCCTCGACCAATGGGCGGACACGGCTCGTCTCCCGCCTCGCACCGCACCCACGAAAGCACACGTCGAAAGCCACGCCGCGCGGTCTCCAGAGCACCCGCCGCTGATCAGCTCTGCACCTGCCAAGGTGTTGGAAGGTACGCTTCGAGACCGGAATTGCTCCATGTGCCATACCGAATTAAATGATGATGAATTGCGTCTGTCGAAAGAAACGAAAACAACATCACGAGCACATCTGTGGTCATTACTTTCCAATCTCATCTGACGTACCTACTAAAAACGCACTTTCATTCGAATCGAATTATGTTTCAAAGTTCACTAAGATCAGTTTCAAAGTTCACAAAATTGAACCAACAATTAAATACTTATCTTTTGTAAACATAATGTGAGTGAATCAAAACATGAAAATATTAGAGAAATTTATGTTGTAATAACATTTTAGCAAAAAGAGATTAAATATCTTAGATAGGTTTCTAACATCAATTCCATTTTCCATCCATGCACACAATACTTGCGATATGTGATACGTACAGTACAATAATAAAAGAATTTTCGGCCAACCAATATTTTTCTTAGTTTGCCAGTAGTATTGATAACTCAACTGTTTTCCAGAAAAAGTAAATCGTTTCGTCTTTTTCGAAGGCGATTGAATTAATATTCCAAAAATGTCTAAAGGAATTTTAAAGTACATTTCGTGGACAGATTCATCAACTGTCATCGCATTGGTACAGTTCACAAGTCGAAAATTCTTCTCTCACAGGGCTGTAGAAAATACAAAATAGCGTCGATTTGTCTCGGGAAATATTTTTAAGTAAAGTGCGATGGCAGAGGAGGATTGAAGCCTGCTGCGATTAATGGAGAAATGATGTTGAGGTGATGGCGTAACAGCGGGAGACGCAGTACACTCTACTCCCCTTCGCAGCTCAATGGAAGCTGGTTATGCGTGACATCGCGCAAGACGCTGTTCCAATCGACACTCCATGATCGAAGAAAACGACCGCAAATGCATAGCCTCACTAAGTAAAGGACCATCATCACAAGCAAACGAAGAATTAGATTGAATTGAGAATTAGAATCTCCGTTTTCTTCTATCAATGATTCTTCTTTTTGCAACTAAAATGTAAAGACAAAACTCATCCTCGTGTTATTCATTGAATTTTTTTAGATTTAATTTTTAATTATATAGTTTTGGAGAATACATTTTATCACAATATAGCGTGGGATGACACTTCTTTGGTTTTCAATAAAATTAATCCTAGTTAAGATGATTTCAAAAGAGTTTATTCTGAAAGCAATGAAAAAAATGTTTACAAACAATGAATGAAGATTGGTCACTCTCAACATAGTTATCAAGTAAAAGTAACATATAATAGCTGTAGTTGTCGACCAAGAAATAATTCATCTAATTTCAATGTAGAATTTCTCGTACCTTGTACATTGTGCAACTGATATAATTTGTTAAATAATTACAGAGCTATATTACGTACATTTAATAATTTTAGTGATGAACCGACCCGCGCATCAGGGAAAAGTGCATGTTAATAATAATTTTAGTTGAAAAATTATAAATATACTTAATAAATTTAAATAATTGGAAAGTAAAAGCATTAGTTCACTTGTTCAACGAACAACTAATTTTTGAATAGAAGATATTAGTTAATTTTAGTCGTGAATTTAATGAAACAAAAAAAGAAAAATAATTTAGGTGATGCCCAACTCTGGTACAGAAGTCTCTCTACCCCAAGAAAACAAGCAACCTGTGACGTAGAAAAGGACATTGCACTTGGTGGGGAGCACATCAATCCGTAACGAAGCGCTTCGGCGGAAGTTTTTACGTTTTCAATTTAGCAAAAGCACTGAACAGACGTTGTCTACGAATGAGTCAGCCTTTTACTACATCTGCATGTCCGTTCTGGTTCGCAAGCACCAATCACGACTCAGGCCAATGCTCTCCTCTACTCAGCAATAGATTCCAGAGTCCCTTAAATTCGTTTCTCAGTTAGACACGAGAACGGCGAGCTTTTGTTATTTACCACGTGTTTCCATTTATTTATCTTTACTTGCACCATTTCGAACGATGAGTTCCGACATAAAAATACCACGAAAATCATGATAAATTTTCCACTTTAGTTCCTCTAATATAACATTTGTTTTGGAATAAAATTATACACGAACTCTCAAAATATACATTCAGCACTTTCTCCATTTGAAGCAAACCGAACATATGTTCTTTTTAATTTTATTTAATATAAGAAGAATTTAAAATATATTATTAAATATAATTCCTGTAATTTTTTTCTCTATAAGTAATTTTAGTGAACTCTCTTAGTGTGCCGTTGTGAATTCGTTACAGCAGTTACTTCACTAACTGATCACCTCCAAGAATACCACAACTAGAGAGATGAAGATCTAGATTGAATAGTGTCAGACGGTACACTTATCAACGGTGAAAAACTATAGGGTGGGGTAGAGTATATTTAGTGAGCCCATGCCTCACTAAATTGTGTAAATTACGTAAAGTTACTATTTCCGTCAACAAATAGAGGCAAAAATAAAAGAGAAATGATACAAACAGAGAGAGAAATAAACCACAAATTTTAGCAAGAGACTTTGAGCTCAGGTATTGGTACTTTGACCGAGATACTAGGTAAACATCAAAACAAAATGAAAATAAAAAGTCCTTTAGGTTTGTATTATCATCATTCGTAGTCATTGAACACTTCCAATTTCATGTCAGCAAAAGTTAATATTAACGTAAAAGATGGATAGCGGGCATATCAATAAAATAAAATCGCATACAGATAAAATAATATCTCGGAGGTACTTGGGTCAGAGATCCATAGTTTCCGCATTCTGGTTTAAAATTCTTATCTTTCAGAATTCCAAAGTGATGGAGATGAAATAAAACAGGATAAGACGATGGACGAAGTTCACGAAAAAGTAACTCACATATTGTCGTACAACGTCAAGTACGAAGCAGCAAAATAACGTAAAAAAATAAAAAGATAATGAAATTTTATTTTCGCCAGTCAACAATCTCTGCACATTCAGACCATCAATCGAAAACCTATTTATTTATCTACCATAATGTTCTTTCTGTTCGATCCGTGTTCCAGATAGATAAGTTCCAAAGATGCTATGGTTTATAAATGAGGAACCATCTATAATTTTTACTCATTGCTTTTTTTTTTTCATCTTCAAGTTGTAATGTATATTTTTCAAAATATCTACGTCTAGGGATGAGGAATTAGGAAGTATTTGGCTTCGTGGTTAAGGGAACAACAACAATAATAATAATAATAACAATAATAAATTAGTTCCTTTATTTTGGTGAGACTCAGACTTTAAGGTCAAAGGGCCCGCCACCGCTAGGATGAACGACAGGGAAGTCGTCGATATAGGGAATCTCCAGAGTTGCCAGAGACAGTCCCAGAGAAACCATCTGCTTTGTCTACCTCCGCCAGTAACTAGGAACAACGCCGCTCCGTCACTTTGCAATCTCAATTCTATTTCATTCAAGCTATAAAATATGTTACTTAATTCCCTTTTCCTCATTCCTAAGGAACTGATGAACGAGAACGGACATCTAAATCGCGATAACGGCTCCTGTTATCGGACAACAGTAAGGGGGTAACAAATTACTTTCCTAGTCTCAACGACCAACAGCTCCACAGGCTTCTGTGTAATGAAACTACGGAGTTTCTGGTAGCGCTACAGAGAATTTCTTAAGATGATTCGAACAGAAAGCAATATATTTTGGTTTCGATTATCTACAAAATCATTATGTATAAATGCACAATAATAAAACGGAAAAAATCATAAAAGGGAAACAAAAATTCATAAGAGAAAAAATCATTATACAGACTAATTATCACGATACAGAATTACAGCAACCTTAATACAGAAATATCAACCTTATTTATTTATTTTATATCGTTTTACGAGATTCAAACCATATGGCCTGCTCTTCCACTGACCAGCACTTAGGTGAGAGAATTGGAAAGGAGAGATCTTGGGTTACCGAGGATCTTATGGAACCGAACCGACATTTCTCAGAGTAGGTGTGGGAAACCCTAGTTCGACCGAGCAGGGTTTGAACCTACGTTCTATCGGTATCCCAATTCATTAAGATACGTCTCATCTCAGTCCTCTGATGCATTGCTTGCATAACTTCTCCTATACGAGTCTAGTTATGTTTGGTGTAATGTTATTAGTAGCAGCAAGTCGAAGTATTGTTATCATATTGCTATTTAATAACCTGGATCTGAGTCTCGACTTCGTGAGCTTCATTAAGAAAATAAATTGCTCACATATGTACGTACTGTCGAATATAGAAAACATATAAGCTGCAAGCGTCCGATATCAAGAATATTTTACAGGATCCTGTGCTTTATAAAACTTCAAATTATCTTCATTTTGGTTTATAACAGTGTATCATTTAATTAATCAATGAGTTCCATCGGTAGCTCTTCATGTGCATCCTCAGGGTGCACTTAATAAGGGTAACAAAGCAGTTGTAGCTTCGTTTGCAAAACTTCAAAATCTTATTACGTTTCATTAATCTGTCTGGATATCTTTTAAATCACTTAAGTTTTAGAAAATGGCACAAATTATTTTTTGACAAATGCGATATCCATAGCGAGAGATTCATTTTGAAAGTATTTACTTCATCTGTCATTTTATGAATCAACAAGTTTTACCTAATAACCTTTAACTTAATACATTAAAATACTAAGGAATATCAAGTAAAAAAAAAGATCATGTACCCAGTTGGAGTTGGTTAATTCCAGAATGTCAATAATTGCTTCTCGCTCTGCAACTTCTCGTACGACCTCTTACGTTCGGTCATGATAGCCTCCTGACCAACCACGGCTGCTACCAGTCTGGACATGCGACGGGCTCTACCTGAGCATATTCGGGAGTATGGTCTAGGGACATCAGACGTCTCTGCTTATATAGCGAAAAAACTGAAGCAAGTGCAAAGGACATGTTTGCTTGCGATAGGAGGAGCACACGAGCCTATTCCTAGAGGCACTTGAGGTACTTGAGTCTTACCATTAGATTCATTTGTATTAAATTTGACATGTAGACGGGTTTCGGATACACGAATAAATAAGGAAATTAAACACAGAGAAGACTGTAATCTTCGCAAATTCGATGGCTCTAAAGTACGAAAGAACGAACGACGTATATGGCAAATATTTGGATAAGGAGGATTTTTCATATAAAAATAGAAAATGGTTTAGATTGAATCTAGATACATACTGGAGTTCATTACAGAGCACGGAACTTCTAATGATTCTTTGGTGCATAGATGGATCAAGGAGAGTGAAGAATGTGTGTGTGGTAGTCTAGAGGAAAATCTAGAACTTCAGATGAGGGAGTGTGCTTTGTATGGACAAGAACGTGCAGAATATCTCAATTGGATGAGTAGAAATGGGGATTACAATCTTTGAGATGGCAGAGACAAAATAGATACAGAGGATACATATCAATCGTTTGGAGAATTTGTGACAACGATAGGTATGTTGAGAGATATGAGGGATAGATGTGTAAGAGAGAAAGAGAATGCAGATTGAGACATGATAGACATACTAATGACGACAACGATTGCAGGTAAGATTGTAGATCTCTCCCGCCTCCCCGAGGCCGGGACGGGAACTGGACATTGAATATAGTCAACGGTCAAGACAAAATTACACACAAAAAGTAGAGGTGATCTGACATGAGAGTCTAGTAATGACGCTGTTTAAAACCGAGGCGGTCATTTTCCCATGGTGAAATGGAAAGGGAAATAAAAAATAAAAGTGTGACTGGGGGGGGGGTAGAGCGCTTGGTGGTCGGGGTTCGATCCCCGGTTGAGTGTGGGATTTTTTATCACGTCTCAACGTCCAGGCTGACCCTTAACCGTAAAATGAGTAGTCTATTCAGCTGTAAAATGAATACCAGATCTATTTCGGGGTCAAAGCGGCCGGAGTGAGACACTGGGCACATTATCTCCTCCTTGTGTCGAAGCGAAGTAATTGCGAGACTCTACCCTCCGTGAAACCCATGAGCATACCTAACGGTCCGTTGTGGGACAGTTTGACTTGGACCTAGAAAACTGTGTGTTACTTAAAATTCGTTACGTCCCGACGTAGCCCCAGACTTCGGAGACAAAATTACACTTTTATTTCACTCACGGCATTTCTAATGATCAAACCCTCATGAATCTCTTGCTCCTCCTCCATACCTCCCTCCCCATGACACAGTAGGGACTCAATAGAAGAGAGTTCATAAAACGACGCAGCGACGTTTCAGACACGCCTTTCTCATTTCACTAGCGAAAGGAGCCACTACGTCTTTGGAGATCCAGCTCTGACCGACCGTTACGCAAAACACGCACTTGCGAGCATCAGTGGTTCGCAAAGCGAGAGCCTCGCGCCCCTTCGCCTCACGCTCACACGTCAAGTCGGACAATGGACCTTTGTCAACGGAAACGTATTCATACTTCGGAGTCATTTGGAAGGAAATTACATCTAACTTCTTCTTTTTGTGTGAGAAACGTTAGTTCCTTACCATACAAAACTAACATAAAGTAATTAAATTAATTACTACTCTTATGCTTAGATGAGCCATGATGCACTTAAATACGAAGGATGCTGGTATAAGAATATCTTTTTCGGGATCACTTAAAACACAAGTATGATAAAATGATGTATACGATTTGATGATGAAGAGAAATTTGTAAAATTTTGTAAAATAGAAAATCTACAAAAGAAACCTCGGTAAATGACAAGAGAGAGGGTCAGAGAGGCATGTTGTCAACATAGTTTTCGTTTCGTTGAAGTATTGATATGATTGCGTACCTCCCTCACAGTTAAATTTGATACATTCCTCATAGAACTTTATTCTACAGAAAACCAATTTTGCTGTAAATAATTCTTGTTTCTTCAAAAATTATACCAAATTTCAAAATATTTCTTTTGAAATTTGAAAACGAGATATTGAAAGGACCGTATGATAATACAAACATAAATGTCGCGTGCAACATCTTCCTAAATTTTCATCAACGATGACGTGTTCTGTAAAAGAATAAAATTTGTTTGACAACTCTTTGACATTGCTTATAGGGCATATTATTTCAATATGATGTGAAGAATTTTTCATACATAATAGTAACGAATATATGAACTAGAAATCAAACGTAATTTGATGCATTTACAACCAAATAAAGGAACAAATTGTGGGGAAAATGATTCTTTTAGTTATCGAGATTAGCTAACTCCAGAGATTTTCATTAACTCCACACCAAACGGAGATATCACAACAATATGTACAGAAATGCTCACGACACACTCATACAAATTCACATTCTCAATTACAGAGAACTCGTCAGATATTACCATGATTTTATTTTCAAAATTACTAATTCAAGAAGTATATGGAAAAAAGAAATATAACTTGGGGACTGTTATTATTGTCTTAAATATTTTAAGATGAAAAATAAATTAATTAACCTCTCAACTCGTCTAATAATATGACATGACTTGATATGACAAAACTTGTTTATATTACTTTTATAATTTCTTTCCTTTCTGTAAGTATCTTTTGTAAATATGTTTATATTAATTGTATATATTCGAGTCCTGACCGTTGGTTTCCCGTGGTTCCCAACGGTGCTCATAGAATCGATAGTTGCAGTATACGTAAAAGATACTTTACAACTAAATTAAATAATATTAAAGAAACACTAAAGGATGCTAAAAAAACTATTACGATACAAATCACAAGTAAATAAAATTACAATCATTTTAAGTTCAAAAACAAAGATTGGTAAAATTAAAACTGCAACTATCCATTCAATGAGAGTGAATACCAGGGCATTGTATGCACAGTCCACGGCTCTACTTAAGGGCATTTGAAAAGCGTACAGGCAAGAACCTCGCCACGAATTTGTATAGAATTAATATTTTTTTGTAAAGAAAACGTCCTATTGAAAATTTAAAATTGAAAAATAATAATATTTGGACCTTGTGCATCAAATATTTAAATAAAACCATTTTGAATTTGTATTGTGAAGGTCTCTTTCGAATGAATCCTCTGGATGACGGTTTAAAAAAATCCCATGTAACTTCTAATGGAATCGATATAAAAAATATCACAAAGCGTCACAAAATAAATGAAGAAGAGAAAACTTCTTTCTTCTTGCCTTGCCTTGCCTTCCCGTGCAACTAAGAAAGATACTCAACGACAAATGACGAAAATATAGAGAATTCTTGTGAACCAAGGGACCATCCTTCAAATACGTTTTTTCAATTTCAATGGTATGATTAGTGATTCACAATTTTTAATACACTGTGGTTCATAAATTATTGATTTAATGACCATTTTGTGATTTGGTGATTTTGTTTTTGTACAACTAGTTTTCCCATGTCGCAACGACAAATGTATTAATAAATTTTTGCGTTGACAGAATTGGTGTTAAATGTTCATTTGTATCCTTAATACCTTATTTTCACAGATATTATAAAGAAGGATATGTCCATATTTTGAAACCATTGCTGTGATACGAAACGAACTTGTAACTACTAACTTTGCGTGATGAAATACGACTCACTGATAAAATCTGGAATTTTGTTAAGATGCATTGCGTTATATTTTACTAATTACTCATCTCATTATAATTATTAAGACATTCAGAAAAGACTTACAAATACGTTGAATATTGTCTTTCGTTAAATATTAATTTTTTTAAATCTAAATAAAAAATTTCGAAAAACGCTGAGAATGCGTAAGCAGAATTTCGATGCTCTAAGCTTTTCGGTCTTGTCACCCCATGACTAACACCAAAATCGCTTGAAGTTAAATAAAGAAAACATTTTATCGAATTTTGAATGTTCACACGGGCAACTGGAAGCGGGCAACGAGGTTTAAGTGGGTGAAAGGCGTTGGTGATGCCCTCCTAAGAAAAGAGTGATGTAATACGATGGCTCTTTTGAGGTAGTAATCGAGAAAGAGAGTGTGAATCCAAAGTGAACTGTATTTTTGGATGAGACCTAAAAGTTTGTGAATTGTTAAACTTCCTTGCATTGTATATCTTTGATCAGTCATTGTTTACACTTACCGTATTCTTAATTTTGTCATTCCTTTCATCTTCTATTACCCCAATCAAATAGTACTAAATTGTATAGTTCTTAATCTAATGGAGCTATGTCATTTTGACTAGTATCAGCGTTGTCATGAGTGTCATCAACGCATGGAAAAAACTAAGAAAAATTAGAACATGGAATTTTGAGAGGATGCTGCTTTCATATTTTCGAGGCTACACCCAGAAAGCAAAATTGGTCATTGCACCAAAGTGAGGAGATCACGAACAGATAGTTTGGCGGAAGGAATCCAAAAGGTAGTTTTCTCTCTTTCTCCCACGGACACGGGAAGGAAGTTTTATTTGGAGTAGTAATAGTAGTAGTATTAATAATAATAACAATAGTAATAATAATAAGAAGAAGAACAATAATTCATAGGTACAACTCAACTATAATCTGATGTTAATCTGTGTATTTGTAATTGTATGATATCAGTTTTGCTATCACAAAATTGATTTTCATTACATTGCGTGGGTGACATTATTACGAGGATTTCAAATTAGTATTTTAAACCTTTAAGGTTAACGAATTCTTTATTTAACAGTGATGAACTATATTCTGAAACTACTACAATTGCTATATCTTACTATTCCAACTTCGGGTTACGATTTCCGAAATCCCCTTTGTTCCTGCAGTACACAGGCAGAAAAATTTCTCACAAAAAAAAATCTAAAATCCTTGAGAAATAGTCAGGTTTTCCGTGTTTGTTTTTAATTTATAATTAAATGAAACTTTAGAAGTTATACTGTCTTGCGAGTGTTCTCACGCCCCCGCCGCCCTAAGGGCTGAGGTCCGGACTCGACGCAGGTATCTGGCGTAACTCGGGCGCATCCGCGGGCGGGGCAGCGGGCGGATGGCTGTCGACGCCGCCTTCTTGTTTCTCAACATGCTCTCGCTAATTGGCGGCCCAACGCTCTTCCAAGTCCAAGGAAGGGGCATCCCCTCGGGCGAGTCCTTCTGAAACAGCGGCGGAATGACTACTGAAGAGCTACTGAGAAGACCATCTCAAGAGTATACTTTCATTTATAATTCAATTTGCGTGCGATTAGAATTTTCTATTAATTTTTAAGACAAAAATTAATTGCATGTGGTTCATTGTTCGAGGTGTTCACAGCGTGTTTCACACGATACCGTGAGAACGCAATCTGTCGGCTCAACAAAACATCAACACTTCATTATTACCTCAAAGAAGCGAAAATTATTTGAGATGTACTCTTCTGGCTTTTTATTTTAACAAGCAAAGCCAAGCACTTCAGTCTAGTGCCACTTGTTTAATCTTTATTTCATTATTTTAAATCTACAGATCCTCAATCAACGTAATTTCACGAAATCAGTAAATCAAAATCAAAAAAATTAAGCACAATTATTATAGTCCTGGGGGAAAAACAATTGGGACGCGGTGCTTTAATGTATTCAAAATGACACGAGAAATACGCGGTAAATGCAAACCAAAATTCTTTCTTAGAGAACCATTTAAGCAGTTTCGTAGTAAAAAAGAATGTTATTACTTTGCAAACACTCATAATCACTTAAACCACGATTGACCATTTCGCAAGGCAACATATTTATGATTCATATTGAATAAACATGAGAGGCGGGACCGGGGATCGAACCCGGGACCTCCATCCGGATATTCTTCTCCTTATTTGTTTCGTTCTATTCGTTTACTTGATTAGCATTAGATTTCGTATTAGCATTAGAAATAGATCTATGAAATTCGTTGAACTTCCATATTTTAGAGGATATACTCACTTGCCATGACTGATAGCATTTGCAAATTCTTTTCAGCTCCTCTTATCAACTCTTCATTAACAAGGTAATACGGATATTCGCGTAAATTCTAATTGAGTTAAGAGTATATGCCATAAACAAAGTCCCAAAAAATTAGGTGCGGCGTTACTAAACTCACCCAAATGGCATAAGTATTATTTTGAATGGAATATAGAGTAAACATACGGCGCGAGCGAAGCTGTTCTTCTCTGCGAGTCCTTCAATGCCTCTCCAACTGCTGTGTCGTGGAGCAGCCTCTGAGACTGTAAAGGTGGTAGAAGTGGAGGATGCCGAACGCGTGTCTATGTGGAAGGGGACATGTCCTCAGTCCTCTCGAAGCACGGAGCGACGGTGCGGAAGGACGCTCCATCCTTTGGAGCAAGGGGCCGTCGCTGTACGCACAGGAGGACCATCGAGGACCGTTGAGGACTTTGGAAGATCTGTGCCCGCACAACGCGGTTCCCCGCGCGCGCATCGGAAGCAAGCGGGTTGGCTGCAATGGACCCCCCGCGCTGTTGGTCGACGTGGCGGACTGTTATGGTGGTGGATGGTGATAGAGGAAATTTTATGTCTGAACTGAGATGGTGATGAAAGACGTGATAGAGGGTGCAAAACCGTGATGGTGATTCCGGATTGTTATCTTGATTATAGTGGTGGTTGATATACCAGGCGTTGGTCTCGTTCAGGGGGAAGACGGCGAAGTCTGTTGTGTGGACTGAGGGGTATAGACCACTCTTATGACAACCCATGCGTGAGAAAACTCACAGCCGGCGAAGCAGCCTCATGCACACGCCCAACATCCACTTGAGAAATCTTCTAGGGAACGATGTATTCGACTGGAATCAAGAGCCATGGAAGAAATCCCCAACGATTCACTCATCATCTTCCAATGTACAGGCAACATGACAATGTGATGAATAAATAATTTATCCTAAAAGAAGCAGTTATAAACTGTTTAAGACCAAGTTAAGGTGTCAAACTAATGTACTCTCAGGAAACGAACAAGAAACCGCCCCATCAATTACGATCAAGGAACCGAAGGCACTGGTAGATTTAACATTTCTGTGCACAAAAGTAAAAACGTGACATGTAACCTTCTAAAGTTAGAACAAAAATAGTTATCTGCTAGATAGAATACCTACAGAATATTATAATATTTTCATTTCAATAGGTAATAACAGAACTCTCAACTTCGAGAATTTTGTACTCCGTAGATATTTTATTCATTTTTTTCGGGGACATCGATTTGAGCACAGGGTCTAACCAAGTTTTAAAAACGAACGTTAAATTTGGACGTCGCTGTTGAAATGTTCTTAGATGATAAAACGATGAATTTTGTCCATACAAAATTAATCACATGAAGAAGCCACATCACCAAAAATATTATACGGAGAACCGGACTGAATCACTCGACGACCCAGAAGCGATCACCGAGTGGGTTCTTTCGTTGGTGGATCAAAAGATATAAAAAATCAATTACACGCGCAGCTCATCCACACAGGTCATTTAAGAATTACGTTAGCATAAAGAGGGAGACAAAGTATCGATTCTTTGAAGGGGAGGAGTGTTACAATAAAATCCTCATACGTAAGACTTTGAAATATGTTCGTAGAAAGCAAAATTGAAATTACTGAGCCATGTAATCCTATATTTTTATGGACCGGATATTTCTCTGACAATTGATTCACTGAGAAACTGCGATACTAAAGTAAAAGTTCAATGATACGCTATATTTCACAGTTGTCGTCTTTGAAGGGGGAGATAAAAATCATACGTAAGATTGAGACAGGGCTGCCCAAATCCTTATGCTTTCGTACATTGGAGTGGGGGTATGAAATATTCCGATTTTTATTCTCACGTAATACTTGAATAATCCCTACATACATTAATTGTGCAAACAAATCAATTTTTGCATATTGAAAATTTAATTAAATGTAGTAGAAATATAAAATTTTAGATTCCCAAGCTGACCAGTCGGGGAGATAATAAGTAAAAATAACATAAGAAGGGAAATATACAAAAAAGACAGCCACATAAGTTAAGAACAAGTTTTAAAAAGATATATACAGGTATGCTAATTTTTCTTCCATGTATGTATAAGTCCAGATTACTATACCAACTACTATTACTACACCAACATCATGTCTGCATGGAAATGTACGGTAAAGGCGAATGGGTGGTATAGCAGACAATACCTCTGCTATCAACAGAGGAGATCCTCGGATCGATCATAGAGATCCTCGGATCGTCGCCAGTTTCGTCTGGATATAGTTATCAAGATATATAAAACAGTGCAGTCCAACTGGTGTCATAGGTGGCCCGCGAAACTTTGTTTACAACCCGTGATTTATACTACAATTTACGAGTACATCAATTTTTTCATCAAACGTTAGGGGGCACAACTTTTTGTTATAAATCTACGCAGACTGAATTTTTATTTACCGTAGCGTTTCAGGTGAGAGAAAATAGAAAGTTGTGATCAGTATTACCCCGTCGTACATTACAATAAGTAAAAATTAAAAAAACAACTAAGTATTAAATGCTTTTTCTAAGTGAAGAAATGTAATTATTGATAAAATAATTTGTTGATGAGAATCAAAATATCGTTATATGTAAAAAATATGAACCATAAGATTTATTTGTCGGGCAACATTATGCCAAACCCCGTCCCGTGCCGGTCCGATCGACCCGAAAGTGTACACAAAATGACCCACGGTCTAAGATAAGTTGGACAGAGGTGATATAGAATATTAGGGTATGTATAACAGCCAGTTTACATAAATTCCAGTTGGTTTTTTACCTCGTCTACGACAAAATGATATTATCTAATGAAAAATAAGGGCACATATACTTCCTGTACCATCTACCCGCAGTTTGATAGAGGACAAGCAGCTTGCAGAATACTCTTGCTTCATAGTTTGAGTCCAGACATCTAATTTTTTTCACGACTCTTTTTTGAAAATGGGGGTGAAGATAAGTCTAGATTTTTTGAACATATGCCATGGAGGGTAAGTGTTTGTTACCTATCATGCGATTCGTCCAAACATTGCTTTAGGCTCCTTGGTAAAATCAGAGTTCGTTGAGGCCATATTCTGTCCCATTATTTAGTAGTCTACCAATTACACTAACCACGATTTTGGAGTCAATCCCGATTTTCGCACAAACACTGGGAGTCCTTTCATTTACCGGCGCTAATTGTGATTTTCTTCCTCATTCCAAGCAATATAATGCACTCACCTTGTGTAATCCTTATGCCATTTACATATGCTGTGGTCACATTTTTCCCACTTAATGTTCATCTTTTTGCTGTGTTTTTTATAATTTTTTGCCGAGGTATCGATGAAACTCCTGAAAATGTTTTAGTTGTGGAGCCACAAAGGCATCTGCAGTTTATTGCGAGAGAAGAACTACTTTGAATGAGGTTTCATTTACAGCGGGTTATTGATCCTTCTATAGACTTGAACTCTGAATCTGCTGCACCAAATCGAGAAAGAATTAGAGTTACCATGCTCATTTTATGAATTAAAATTCGTGAATCAATGAAATTACCTGTCGTGAGAAAGTTGAATACTTTATTTCATGAAATAAATCTACAAAATATTATAATTCTACGGTGACAATTATCGGCGACACGAATTCATGTTCTGCAAAACACACTCTGCCTTAGCCCACGTAAAAGTAGCTAATTTTGTCTCTAATTAGGCAATAGTAAATTTACCTGGAAAAAATTCGTTTGCTTAGTAAATTTACCTGGAAAAAATAGCCTACGACTCTGCGGATGATTTCAATAAAGATGCACGTAAATAATCATCATGCTAACAATATTTTAGGTTTATCCTTGCGTTTAAGTCGAAAAACCCCAGTAAAAACTATTGAAAACGGCCGAAATAAAGGTGGTCCAAAAGATGGCGTGTTTTAAATTATAGTTTTGTGTAACTAAACGGACGAATAAATCAATAATGTTATGAATATTGAAGTTTTGAATGCTGTTTATGCTGTCCTGTGATTCTCTTTTAATTGAACAACTCTAATTACACCAGGAACTGTGAAGATACTTTAGACTACTAATGTAAATGTATTCAATACATTTTATAATAACAACTCCGTTCCATCGATTATCAAGTAGCCGATAATCGAGAGCCCAATCTATACTAATAAAAGTGAGTTAATTGGAATGTCTGCTGCACGGAAATCGGAAAAAGTAATCGATGAAATTATTATAATTCTACGGTGACCGTAGAATTATAATATTTTATAGAAATTTCAAAGGACACTTCTTAAGGGTTATTGCAATAAAAATTAAAAGGATGGTTAATACTGATGAATAATAAGAGATGTTTAAAAAAATTTAAATGACTGCTATTCAGCTAAAATAAATGAGCAAAATAAACTAAAATAATCTAGATCGGATGAAAGATGTTTTAATACCCGTCGTAAGGTTTCAATTCTCAGTATCAATTTTTCTTTGAATATTGATAAAAATTTTGTATGTTTGCTTAACAATTTTGGATGCATGTTTTTATGTTTTATTTGTGAATTGTTTTAAAAATTTTAATGTCTAGTAATAATTGTTTTAATTTTGTTTTCAAATTCCGGGCAACATCGGGTAGGTCTGACATTGTAATAATAAAAATAAATTCAACTGAGAGTCTGTTACATAAAAGACAAGAGTAATAGAATCTTAAGTTCAGAGGGACATCAGGATTATTGCAGTAGTCGTGCAAAGAATGGAAAACATTGAAAAAACTTTGTTCGAGAAATCGAGAAAATGTTAAAAACTTTCGTTTTTTCCAGCAGGCGTGGTTTTTTGTTCGGATTACTGGTACATCTTATTGATGATTCCTCCACATATCATTAGTGGTGGTGAGATGACAGTGTTTAAGATCGTGAAAATCTTGTTTACTGTGGTGAATCAGTAGATTGCACACAACTTCAGCAGACACGTGTAGACGTCGAAAGCAACAAAAGAGAACGAAATAAACTGAACAATTCTTTTGCGGTTTTCGTATTCAATAGTTTGCGGTAATCATTGCTTAGAGGAAAAAAGAATCAGATAATCCTTCGTTTAAATTACTCAGTTAGAACATGAGAATTGAATTACTATTCTGCTTCTTAAATGAAAGCGAGTCGGCAACGTCGGGCATTCAGATAGTATCAAATATACAACTAAACATATACACAAGACTGCGTTACTCAGTAAAGTTTGTTCATATGCTTTATTAGATTTTTTTTAAAGACATTAAATTTCCGGGATAAATGCTAACAATAATTCAAAGCATTCTTTCTTTGAGTACAATGAAACAGTTAGAAAGTAGTTAATAAGTCTTTGATATAATTATATTTCATATTCTAATCATTTCTACAATCGTTTTTTACATAATTGCTGCTGTTTCTCATTTTCTTCGTATGCTGTAGGCTACCATTATTACATAACTTAATTATTATTATTAACACATATATTTAATACAAGCCGAATACCCAGCGTTGCCCGGAATTATTCTTTGACTAATCTTCTTGTACTCAGAAAAAAATTAAATGTATCTATCAGTAAATAAAAATCTGTTAGATCAAAATACTTTCACGCACTGGCTTTTAAAAACATATGTACAGCATTTTTACAAATTCATAATAATACCAATTTGATACAAAACGTAAGTGCTGCACCATCTCACGGCTGCGTCGGTCGAATATTTGCTTCTAAGACATGACGTGGCTCCACCATTTCATTAAAATTCTTGTAAAATCTCAACTATTCCTCGAAATTTTACGATTTAAGGATGTGTTCTATCTTTAATAAATGTGCGAAACAAATAAGCCATTAAAATTGATTATGATTTAATTTTTCGTTCTTAAATTACTCTCTTAAATTGAAGTATTTTAACATTCTTATTTAATAACGTTCTATCGATAATTTAGGTTAATTTTTGAAGATAGACATATGCTATCGCGGACTTAAATGTAGAACTCTTTGAGGCAAACAATATTGCAATCCATAGTTGTGATCTATCTCTAACCGTTAGGCAGCGTAAGCATATGTAACTCTTTTTTCCCTCTTATATCGACTTTTATTGTCAGAAACCATTTCTATCTTTCTAAACACACATTTTTAAATTAAGCATTAGCCTATGTTCATCCTGGACATCTGAACCATTTCCTTGTTTCATCACAATTGGTTCAGTGGTTTAGTCGTGATCAGGTAGCAAACAGACAGACACACTTTCGCGTTACACATTTATATGTTAGTATGGATTCATTCTCATTATTATTTATTTGTTTATTTTTCATTAGTATTGTACAGAAGCATTTGTTCTTTGTATCCAAAAATTCAAGATTATTTTCTGTTTATGAATAAATAATTTTTTTGGTTAAATATTAACTTTATTGGGATACGTTTCAAGATAATGGAATAAAATAAAAATTGGATTCAACCATATGATTCGTTGTAAACTTATACATGCTGTAGGGTTATAAAAACTAATTGCATATACATACATGCAAGAAAAACGGTGCTTGACGTATAGTGATTATTTTCAAGGCACATTTAACGCTTACGTATGTACGAGTATTACTAAAATTCTTTCCCGTGTTTGTATTCAAGTTGCACTTGTTTGAACATACTGTAGATAAAACGCCAGATGATCACCACAGCTACATGTTGAGTGGATGATTGTGAAGGGAAGAATCGAGAAACACAAAGAAGGGTGCTGTGCGCGCGAAGGGGTGAACTAAGCCCTTCAATTCTCACTGACGCGAGCACTTTTTGAAATTCACGAACACGTGTTCACAATGAAACTCTTACAACAATATGAAAAATCATTTATCATTCAACAGAGAAAAGATACTTAGTCGTAATCTTCATTATAATTCGGTTAATGGAAAATACTGGTCACTTCTACAAAACCAATATTTGCTTAATATCTAGCGCTACTGCACATGAAGCATTATCGGACTTGTAATTGAAAGAAATATCTTGCCTAGATTGTGAGTCAAGTTACGAATAAGTAACAATTTTAATTAATTTGATAAATATCTACGTTCAGTGTTACATTTTCTCCCGAACATTAGGGAAAATTACTAAATAATCAGAGAAATATCTCAATATTAAAGGTTATACAAACTAAGGATGATGCAAGGTATTTCCATGATATGTATGATGATTTCCCACGAACTGCTTTGTGACAATAGTTTCAATAATGATATTACATCGTATTTTAAGCTATAATTCCTAGCAATATTTACGATATTGTTTTAATTGTCTACACTGAGAAATACAAAAATTTAGTTTCAATATATTTGTAAAATTCCGCCGAAAATGACTAATTCTCGGGTAGCTTATATACATTTCATCCTCCTCGTTTACGCAGTCGGAGCATGCAGGGGTTCCGATCGGAGATTTTTACGCCGTCCGGGTTTTGGAAATAAGCCATGCTGTGCTGGTAATCGATCGCTCGCGCCAACGTTTATTCACCGATCGCTAGAGTGCAGTGTTTTTCGAGAGAGTAAACAGTGGAACGGGATTTTTTGTCGACAAAGGGTGAAGATCCAAATTTCTTAGAGATATGTGCCCAGAAAACTGAGCATTTGTTACAGTTTCGCTCCAACTTTACTCCAGAAATTATTCTTTTCTCTATTTCTTGTTACAAAATATATACTTTTAATACATCAGAAAATTGCAGACTCAGATACTTCCAGACAAGTGTGAGGACAAGATCAGAAATGGGTGGAGTGCTGATAGCTCCTGATGCTGAACTGATTTTCTCTCATAAAACAATGTTATAGTTACAAGATTTAGAAAAATTTGTTAAAGATACCACTCTTCTGTTTATAACAAGGGCTATGTTATAAATTTTACCCTATTTTCAAAGCTGTTGTTAGGAATACTTTAAATCATAAATGAAATTTTGAGCCATAGTCATAAATTGAATAAACCTTAGGCGTTATAGATTATTTTTTGTACAAATTAATTTATAATTACCTCCACTGATAACTCAGGAGTTTTCTCTAAGCAACTGTTATATTCATAACATGTTTGACTGCGTCATGGTACACGACGTAAACAAATATTTGGGAATACTGTATCCCAATGTCAAACGCTTCGAGGCAGAAGACTATGATGTAATATTCGGAGTGAAACGCCTTGCCCTGAGAGAATAGCTGCGGTGGCGGCGGCGTAGGGAAGCCAGAAGCGAGCGGAGGAGGAGCAGCGCTCGCCTGGGGTGAGGCCCTCGGGCGCAGGGGTTGAGAGGGGATGCCAGCTCGAGGATGGAGCGCGGGGGTGGACCTGCCCAGGTGCGGTGCACAATACATCCGCGCCTTTGTGTCCGCCACACAGGAATTTATTACTTTGTCCCAAAAGAGATACACTCGTAGAATTTTAATATAAACGGCGGGCCTTTAATATGGGGCGCTGCCTGGCGACCTTTGTGGGTGCTACTTTCATTAATTCTGCTTTGACACGGGGCGAGGCGCGAGAACAATCCAAGGCCCCCAGGCTCGCAATATGCGACGCTGCGCCGTGCCGCGCCGCGCCGCCGCCACCGCGCTCGAGGATGAGGATGCGGGGAGGTGGGTGGAGTGAGGACGACTGAGGACACGACACCTGCTTCACATTCGCGATTCCACGATGGGGGAGGAGGATAAGTTGTCAACTCGGCGCTCGGTCCCTGTTTTCATTAAGAAGAGATTTGTCCTTTGAGATCGGGAAGCCCCGATAGAAGCTTCTTTTCAGGATTAGGAAGGGGATTTATTCCAAAAGCTTACGACAAATAGGTGTGAATGAAAGATGAATTAAAACCTATTAGGTCCTTCATTTTAGTTCATCATTTAACTGTTTCGCTCCGTTTGCTAATGAAACAAAATTATACTCATTTGAATGTACGTGAAATGAACAAAGTTTCGGTAATAAAGATTTAATTTCGTAATGGTACAAAGTTATGTCATATTCCTTTACATACAATTAAGGCTTTTAGAGATGTATTATTCAATGTTTTCTATAATAAATGTATTTTATGTATAATAAACTCTTATATATAATAAATGTTAGATATTTGAAAAAAAATTGTTTTACACTTATCATTTTTCTTAGAAAAAAAAACTATGGTTAGTGCTGAGGGCAGGTGACAAATATCACTCATTCCCGAACCCAAAACAAAAGTGTTGAAAGAATGGTAGTAATTACAAACAAAATTAAATATTTCTCACTGATCGATCGTTATAATTCATGGTGTGTACCATAGGAATTCGAGGCTATCATCAAGATAATTCATTTATAGGTCACTTGTTATTTATAAATTTTCCTACAGTATTAATTCAAAGGAGTCCGTTGAGATTTGCGAACACATGACACAGTTATTCGCGAACATCTAGTACTCCCGGTGTTATGCGGACAACTTGATTCTTTACTATTTACCCGGTACCATATCCTGTGAACATGTTTCATCCTGAGCGATATGTGTTAAAATTAAAAATTAAAAAAACAGACGCAAGAAGGAGAACCTGGCGTAAAGCATGAATGGATCAGAGAAAAGAAATACGACCTAATTATTCTTCTCGAAACAACTTACGAAAATGGAAGGAGTGGAGCTTGCTTCTCGAAAATGACTTAGTAGGAGACAGGATTCCCACATTTAACTGAAAAGTGGGGAGAGACGTATAGAGAGCTTATCACAATTTTTTTGCTAAGTAGAATCTTTCAGACTTGCATCAAACAATTCTGTCAAATACATATCATACACACTGATTTAGTAGACAGAACTGACGAAACAACAGTTTTATTCGTTTTTTTTTCGTCTCCCAACCAAAAAAAAAAGAGATGTATCTTCTTTCGTCTGGTCTGTGATATCGTAAATCAGTTCCTCTTCGTAGTTTTTGTTCTCTATGATGTACGGAAACCGCCATGGTTAAAACATGTTTTCAATTTTGTCGAAACGTTTCCAGGGAGTTATCTACCACATTGTCTTACCGCTGGAAATATCACGTCCGCAAATCACCGAGTCTGCATCTCACCGGTATCGAAATCAAAACACGAGAAAAAATAAGGAAAAAGTAAAGGTGATGAAAACGAGAGAAATAAGGATAGTGGAAGAACTGAAGAACAGTTTCTAACACGTATCTACCGCATATACACGTTAAGTTGTGTAATTCATTTTATCGTAAACATACCAGAGGAAAGTCGTAAACACATACTAGAAGTTCACAAGTCAATAAATGTATTCATACCAAAGTAGGGAGTTCCCGGTTCCATTACGTTCTACTCGTATAATAGCCTACTCTTGTGTCACAAGTTTTGTGTCTTCAAATGAGAAAAACGGCAAGAAACTTAGTTCGTATCCCAACTGAGCGCTAACGTTTCCACTGGTTTACTATTAGAGTTCGGTAATGACATCTTGCATTAGCTACCAAATGTTTTCATTTTAAGAATTTTTTGAAAATGAAAAAAAATTGCTTGGTCTGTACTACAGCTCGTCGTATTTTCAAAAGATGTAACAATTCCTATAAATATTTCTAACTGAATTTCTAAAAACCAACTACTACATTTGCAGAATAAATAAGTTTTCGGGCAATACCTAAAAATTAGTATCATGTTAACTGAAAAAGTATTGCCTAAATATCACTGACTAAAAAAGAAACGAAAATTTGCACCAGCAAAAGAAGTGAGTAAATGGTTTCCAGTACATATGTTTGTTTTCAATACACGAAAAAATCCATATAATACTTCAAATTTGAAATTTTAGACTACGTATATTACATGAATTTATTTATTTATCATAAGTCTTTTTCGGGGATGAGAATTTCTCGAAGAAAATCAATTTTTCTTTGTTTTTGAGTATCGTCGTTTTGAAATGTTTCTTTCTGGGAGACAAAATATTACTCTTTTATGAAACTTACATAACAAGAAAATATTAACTTGTTCTATAAATACTTCGCCAAACGTTTCGCTTTTACATATGAAACGACATTTTGAAATCTTGAATTAGTCAGTACAGGAGAGAGAGAGAGAGATACAGATAGTGCAAACACGGTGATCTTAAGTTATCGATGCAAAATCAGTCAATACTCACGAATGTAACACTTTAAAAGTGGAATTTTTTGAGCGAAAGAACGGGGCGCAACAGAGACGATGGCGAAATCAGTGAGCAAAGAGCGCGCTAATCTGAGCGAAACAAAAGAACACCGCTCTCTATTGCACAGAATAGTACGCTTCTCTGTTGTTTCGCACCGTTCTTTCGCTCAAGTATTAAGATAAGTTGATTATGGTTGGGGTACGTTTCCTCGTTCTGAATATTCAATCTACAAAAAGAGAAATCTTGCTCCATACTATTGATGTGTATAAGTTAGACCAAACGTGATATGTTGCGCGTGTAACGACTACACTTAATCAGACTACGCTTATCCAGGCTAAATTAATTTATCCTGAATTTTCTAAGGTAAACTATTTTATCCTGGTACATTTTTAACACATACTAGTTCATCATGTTTATGTAGTTTTTAAAGATTATCTGTTTATTTGTATTCAATATCTTCGGCAGAAATATCATTATTTTGCAATTAACTTTCTCATAAACTTAAAATAATACACTGTAAATGCGAATAAATTTAACCATTGGTATTTGACAATTATAAGAAATATCTGTTTTGGGTGTCCTTGATGCCAAAAATGTGTTTTTTCGCAGTACGTCCGTCCATCCGTTCATCTGTTCGTCTTGGCGTAGTGACTGACTAAACGGATATATACATTTCATTCATATTTCGTATTTAGCGTAGTTTCTACATGTTGTCGATGCACGGGCTCAATAATTATTTAGACCTCAATATAAAGGGTACTTCATATAAAAATCAAAGAACATTTTGAAATATTTCCCTAAGAGATTGTTTTTCAAATTTTCTGTACAGAAAATATAATTCGTAATATTACAACCGCGTAAGCGGTATTTCACTTAATAGTCCGCTTCAGACGTAGGAAAATATTTTAGCTGAAACCATGTTGATTCACTATTTCCAGACTGTATCGTAGCAAGATGTATCAAGAAGAGTGAGGATGAAGCTGTAGAAAACTAAAGTGAAAAATTGAATAGTCATAAATTTATATAAGAAGGAAGGAAATCCCTCTTTAGTTACAAAAATTAATGAACTTGTGACTACAGTGAAATTATTTTTAGGTGACACGTAAAGCGATGATAATATGTCTGAGATAACTTGACATAATATTCAAGGAATTTAAGTTAAAATTTTAAATATTTTAGTATTAATCTCATTTAGTTTCACAGAACCGACTTAGTTTAATTTTATTATTTTTTCATAAATTTTGTATTGAAATAAATTCAACCATGTGATTTTTCCGAAAATATCCGATTTGGGTATTCCTAATACCAACAACGTGCAAGTATGCAATCTGTCCGTTTCGTGAAAAGTTTCGATTGCGAGACTTTGATTTTGGGTATCCCTATATAAACTATATAAGTAAAAGTTGAAAATTTAAAAATCTTATTGAAGTTATTTACAAGTATTATTCAAGTATTAAAACCCTATGACGATCATGTTACACGAGATCTGATATGATATATGTGATGAAAAGTATAAAAAAGGTAGGCTTCTGCAGATTAAGAAAGTGAAGTTTTTTTGTAATAAAATGAATATACTTACAATACACGTACATCAGTTTTATTTATCTATTTGTAAATTCCAAAAAAATTAAATTAAACAAATAAGATTATAATCTCAAACTTGTATCTCATTTTTGATAAATCTATTTTTCGATATAGATTCAAGAGTGAATTATTAACGTCTTCGCACTAATCATAATATTTAAATTTGTTTGGTAGATCTCTTGATCGTGAAGGTGTAAAATATGTCTTTTTTTCGTGAGTTTCATTTTGATTTTATAATTAACATTAAATTTTTTATGAGAATGCATGTGTGATGGTTTGTACCACTGTTTTCTAACAATAAGTAAACTAAACTGGTAACAAAGAATGGATTTTTTCTACCAAGACATGTGTTCAAGAAGCAACTCTTTTGACAAGAATATTTGACAAATCCTTGACCTACGCCAATAGAATGTTTTATAGTTACTGATTTCAAAATATCTAACACCATGTTTACGTTTTCTTCAGTTAAGAATGTTTGCGGATGTCAAGTTCCATTCTGGAAAATGAACTAAAATATCAAGGCAAGAATATATATTCTTTTTATTTGGAAAATACCATTTAGGAGTGTTAAAGGACAAAGTAGAAATGCGGGTAAGAGGGTGAGCAAATAAAATCTCACAAGTTAATCATCTGCAATAAAGCTCAGAAAAAAGTTTTGTTACAACTTTGTAGAGACCATCTGAGGTGGTAATAATAATAATAATAATAATAAATGTGTCCGTTTAGGCGAGATTCAAACCATAAGGTCTGTTCTTCCGACTAACCATTTAAAACATTAACATTTTAAATGCCACTGATAATATTTCTTAAGTCAATCTTGATCTTGTCAACATTAGGAATATGTATGAAAATGATGTCTCCAAATCTAGCAATCGGATGCCTTATCGCTGCTTGATTTCATTATCTCTGAAAGAAGAAATTAAATGGAAAACCCTACTTGAGGCTCCATATGTGCAAAACACGAGTACACGTCTTTACGTCCCTTTCTGATTAAAAGGCACATTTCCCCAAGAAACATCATGTTTTGATTAAATGGAGCAATTGAAAACAAACCATGAGCAAGTTTTATCTTTCCGTATACCCATAGACCCAGCGACTTACCTTTCCGTTCATTATATTCAACCTTGAGTTAGAGCGCTTAAGGATTTGCGTAGCTTCTTTACCTGTTTTAGTAATGAGCAGTAAATAAAAAGAAAGGAAATAATTTTCGATATTGTAAAAATTAATATACAAAAATTAATATACACTGAAGTAAATATACTTTTTCTTGCAACAATAAGTTAATAGACATTCACTTAATCAGTTCATAGTTCTTGGGAATATGTCAGTTTTAATACAAATAACCAGATAATCATAAATTATCTGGTTATTTGTATTAAATTATCTGGTTATTTGTATTTATCTTTAACATAACCAGGATGAACAAGTTTATCCTAAAATTGAGCCACGATAAACTAGTTTGGCCTGATTAAGTGTATTCCAAAGTAGTTTGACACGCACAGGACAGTCTGAAATCGGGTTTGGCCGGTATTATATACTTATACATGTATATAAGATGTAAACTTCTTACCAATACGCTGTTGGAAAAATTATCTCTCTAAAAATTGTCTCTCATGCCCCGGTAGCCCCTATACATGACCCTGAATACTTTCGTAAATCTCCGATTTGTTAATTTATACAGAAGAGATAGACGTTCATGTCTGAATTAAATGAACTAATTTTTTGAAAGGGAAGAAGTCAGTAGTCATTGTTTCTAACTATCACTTTGTCATTGTTCAAACGGAAGAACTCCACCTACCCTAATTTCCGTGTTGTTCCACTGAGTGCGCTTGACTCATAAGTCATGACAACAAGGAAGACTCCATTAAAGGGTTGAATTTTTCATCTGTAACAAGGATGAAAGATAAATCGAACTCAAGTATATTTTATTACAATTTCTTTAACGTTTTTAGTGTATTTGTGAGTGATCTTTATCAGGATCATAGCAAAAACTTTAAAACACTGAAGATGCTACTTAAGACATATTAGAAACTTAAAAAGTTTGTGATATAGCTAATATAAAACACACCGTTTGGAATCGTTCAGCAAAGTTATGAACGCTGTAAAAAAGTCATGAAATATTCAGACTCAATAAAAGTGACCTCTCTTATACACCACGGACATAATTTCACCTTAAACCCAAAAATATATATATTAAAAATTAATTGTGTTTTCTTTTTAAAGACATTTATGTGATTAAAAACTTTATGGTTAGAACATAATAACTCTGTTGCCTTGAACTATTGCATTTTAGTTACAAAAATACGGAACACAAAGAACTAGCCAGGTGTCAAATTATAGAAATTTCCCATGCCAAAGTAATAACGATTATTATTATTATATTTATTTTTATTTAGTTCTCTCAACTTGTGTTGGTTTTTCTCTCAGCAGTGGATTATTAAATCAAGTTCTGCTGGGAGGAAGAATCTATTTCAGGTCCAAGAACTTTCAGGTAATGTGGGCTGAGGACAGAAGGACGCTGTTGCAATCTATTTATTATATTGGTGTTTGTTTTGAGTTTTTTAATGGAGTCGACCAGGGATTGGGGTACTAGTCCTAGAGTAGACACTATGATCACTTCTTGAACATTCCAGAGTTTTTTTACTTCAAAGGCTAGTTGTTGGTATTTTGATATTTTGTCGTACTTTGTTTTTTCTAGATTGTTGTAATTTACGACAGCAAAATCGATGAGATACACTTTTGATTCTTTTCTTTTCCAAAGGATTATTATTATTATTATTTACCTCAGCACTCAACGAATCTTTGACGTTTTTGTTAAAAAAACAAATGCTCTTTTAACATCAACCTCAACCTTACATCAAAATACGACCAATATTAACGACACCCAAGTATCAAGAATAGAAAATGTGCATGGTTTTTGCAGACTGATTTCATACACGACACGAGTGAATAAAACGGTACACCATCACTAAAATATTTCATAATCTAAGAGTTAAATTGATTTACTTAATGTAATTGCTTCTCACTTATAAAAACTATCTCTTGAGGGTCCGTGCGAAGATTTCGAAGTTAAAGGTTGCTTACCAATTCACTGTATCTTGAAAGTAGTAAATAGCATATGCACAGGTTATCTAGAATTTCACAAATAAGGTAAAATGAACGTTATAAATACATTACAAAAGTGTACTTCGAAGTTATGGAGCTATGCTTAGAAATGTCACCCGTGAAGCAGATTATGAACTAACTAAATGCTTCATCGAATCATCCAGCGATCAGAAGCAGAAGGAAATATAAATGTAAGAACTTTCCATAATTCGAAGTGAATTTCAATTTTAAAATTAAATAGAAAAGAAATAGAGCATAGTTAAATTACAAGATCACACCAAGTTCAATCTAGAAAGTTAACTTCGTGATGGTACTTAATTTTTGACAATTGATTCAGTATGACGGGTGTAAACGAGAAGGTTGGTAAACGAGTGCCTAATATAAAATAGATCTAGCGATGAAAGATTTACTTTCAAAAAATTATTTTATCGCGATCATCTGATTTCGATTACTTTACCTAGAATCGAAATCACATTCATTAACAAAGGAATTACTAAAATAGACAAACTATCGGACCGTGAACTATGTGCACTCGAATTTAAGCTCGAACAGAAAGTGACACAGAGGACCCACAGGGAAGCAGATATACCAAATTAACTTCAATTTATTCTACATAGCAAACGTACTTATAATTGCTGGTTGATTCGTTTATTGTAGGCAGATCACAACAGACTCTCGTTGACACTCCTCGATGACAAGCATTCTTTGAAAAGTATTGTTTAGGGAAACGTTTCGGAAATATGTATTTCAAATTTAAAAATGTACATCTACTCAAAAAAGTTGTTGCATAAAGTTATGTGAAATATAGCCGTAAAATATCGTGTGAATATAAAATTTGTAAACAATGTTAATTTGTAAACATTTATTAGCAGAAAATGATTTTACTCGGAAAAGTATTTAGATTTGTTATGGGTACTTTAATATGGGGACACTAAGAAAATTGGTAAAAGTTTCTTCCTGTTCCATGAAGAAAGAGTGCTGTTGTGAACAATAGTGTTGACAATGGATGAGAGTCCTTTCATTTATTGCAACAAGAAAAAAGCACGACGAATTTTATAATGCCAACCCGGAAATCTTTTAGGCATTGAGTATGTAATCATTTTATTTATTTACGAGTATTTAACATGTAACTATAAGCTTGAAGGTACCAAACAAAATGTACGTTTTTTTTACTTTAATGATAATATTGAATTGAAGTAATTGATCAATAATGATAATTTTCTATGTGAATCTATTCTCTTCCGTTCAAATTTGTACTGTACATATACATTCAAGGGGTTTTTAACTGCACTATGACCCTTTGGTGGCTCAGGTGGTAGCGTTCTTGCTCTTCACCAAGTAATCCCGGGTTCAATTCCCGGTGGCGCCAGAAAAAAATTGTAGCTCTTTCACATTGTCTCAGTTCATATATCTGTGACTACTGAAATGCGAACCCTCTTTCCTCTATCCTCTTTCTATTAGTATCAATAATTGTAACTGTTACTATCTACTTCTACTAACCCCTCCACGTGGGCTAAGTTTTTGGTAAACCCAGTTGACCGGCCTACCTACTAAAAATAACCCAATTCCTACCTCCTATCGCTCCATGTGGATAAGCTTCAATAGCACACTTCATAGTAATTTTTCCATTTACAAATACTACGATAAAAAATAAATAATAAAAAATACGTAAAATCATAGACAAATCATATTAAAGCTTATTGAAATTTGAAGAGAATGTCAAATCTAGTTTTGGAGATAGAGACATTTAAAGGTATCAAAGCACGGTGGAAATGACGCGAATTTCCTAATTTTGAATATCAATAATTAAAAAACAGACGGTCAGATCAATCCAAAAATTTCTAATTTTCATATAAATAAAGAGTACTACCAAGACTCCCGAAACGGTCGAGCATGTATTATGGGAATGTGAATGTTACGGTGCAGTAAGAGCGAGATATTGGAGGGAGATAAAGAGAAGTAAGTTGATAACGGATGTATTATTTTCTATGATAGATATTATATAAAGATACGAGGTATTTTGCTCTTTCATAGGTGGGATATATGACATTAAACAAGCACTGAAAATGTAGTGGAATACCTATGCGTGACTATTGAGTAGACATTAGGTGGCAGAAATAGAACACGGATTTACAAGACGTTAGTCATGAATACTCTTATGATGTAAACATGACTACATAAATCAATAAATGAAAAAAAGTACTACAACGATTTATAAAAATTATATTGTTGTGAGACAGGAAGGTCCAGATCACAGTTGATTTCATAAGGAATAACCCCCTAGAAAAACGGTTTTATCAACATTTTTTTTAGGAGTCAGAAAATAATTGAAACAAATGATAAGCTATCAATTTGACACATCCAAATTGTTATAAACTAAATTCAATTCAGAGAAGTATATTAATTATTTAGTAAACACTAAAAAATTAAGTATATGATAACATACTTTGTTAACACATTTTTTGGAAGTGAGTCAAAGTAGTAGGAGTGTAACAAAATGTGTTTTGGGAGACTTGTTACAAATTTGGGGGAGGGAGGGGATGTGTCATAGGGTTTGGGAGCTGGCGGGACTCCGCTGAATGTCAGAGCGTTTGTCCAGTATGCGAATCTATATCAATACATTGGATGGATATTTATCGAACTCTGTAAAAATAATAAAACTGCGTCTTAAAAGTGTCAACCAACCATCATGCTCTTTCGCTTTTTCATTCTGGGATATAGAATGCACAACCCACAGCTCATTTTAGAGTTTCGATAAGGCCGTAAGCCCTGATATAGTTTTAAATATTAATAAAATTGTTTTTTGAAACTGAAATTCAAAATATCATTTTTTTTCAAAAAGCGATACTCGAGATTCAATTTATCCTAGTTATCTGGAGTTACNGAAGTACGACCGATGCTATTATACGGATGTTGGGTATGGGGTAAGATAATAGTTAAATGACATCTGAGTTCTTAAACTCGACACTTCCTCATGGTCATAAAGTCGGGTGAGAGATTAAAATTTTTGGATACCATTAAACTCGACACTTTGTACCTGCCCTAATGGCTTGCCATCTCGCCGCCCATCCTCATGCTAACCGACCGACCTACTGAATGAATTTCATGAGTCACTTACTGGAGATATATTTGAAGTGCTATTATTTGAGTAGTTTTGTTTCCTATTATCTTATAATTTTTTAATTCCACGCAAAATTCCAATAAAAATGAACGCAAACACGACGTAATTATGACATTTCTGGGTTTTAGATTTCTGTTTTTACTCATTTTTGTAGTATACAAAAAGTATTGTAATCGTGGAAAACATTCGGTCGCAAAGTTTTGACGGATATATCCGTTTTGGGAGTCCCTGATTTCGAGAAAAAGGTATGTAATATCCACTAGTACTTTTCTCGATGCTTTTATGAAACATATATTGTTGATAGGAAAAGAATATATTTTGTTTATCGTACAACATTTTAATGCATCAGTTCTTAATAGTGCACCAGTACTAGGCACGTCGGGATTTAAAACCACATAATTAAGCTTTGGAATATTTTTGGCTCCGGTTTTATTTTTGACACAACATTTAATTCTTTCTAAGTCAAGGAAAGTGCGTTTTATACAGTTTATGACAGGAAAAAAGAAATAAGACAGATATTTGAAACAGCAGGTTTGGTCATTCGTCTGAATGTCAGAAATGAGTGAGGTAACAGCTAAGAAATCTTTGATGTAACTGATTTTGTTTTCTCATGAATTGCAGCATATATTATTAAATTTTGTTGTTGTGAGTGTGTGTTCACTACAGGAGCAAAATGCCCCTTTCCACATGTTTATTGAGAGAAATATATATTTCATATAATATAATTCATATAATTATAATATAAAAACAAAATCTTGAAATTTAAGAACCAAAGAAATTATTTCAAAAATTTCTACACCACTTATCCTTGGAAGTTTTGAATTCTAGGATTCTCAAGCAATTCTATGAATAATAGATTTAAGTTTCCATATCCAGTCAATGTAGGTTTTTAAAAGAGAAAATATCGTAGTGTGTTTCAACTATTTTGTATAAAATATGTATGAGGTTTCTCTAATATTATAAAGAATTATATCATGTTGAAATAAACAATTGTTAAGAGTAAATAACATTGTCACCACTTTGAGGTCCAACCATCATGACTACTGGCTCATTCTTTTTCGAGACGGTCGACAACTGATGCAAAAAAATGAGTTTTACAAAATTAGTTTTTATAGCTACCGCTCAATAATTTTAATTTAAAAAATTAACACGGAAACAAGGAAGAAGGGGGAAAAAACGAAACAGCTCTGTGGTCCTAATATGGTCAGAGATTCTAGTCTTTAACTGTTTCAAAGTTCCAGACTGTACATACTGTAAAATGGTTTATTATTTTTTTTAAATAATTTGGTTCAAAGCTAAAATTCATGGAAAATGAAAAATGTTGATTTTATATTTTATAATTTTTCAACGGTGAGTGATACTGTTCAATTCGATCATGAAATTTTTTCTTTTCGTCTATTTCTGGTACTTTCGGAATTCGGTCGAGGTCGAAAATTTGGGCATGTGCATTTGACTATATACAACGTATCAAAAAATCAGAACTACCCTATTTGATGCAAGGAGAAATGTACATATTAATTATTACATAGATGTGAACTAAACTTCCACGTGCAGGAGAGGATAAACAGGTTGTCAAACAAAAAGGATCCTGGAAAAAACATTTTGTAAATGTATTGCATAAAGATATTTTGTCTAAAAGTTTTGAGTTACAAGCTAAAAAACGGAAAAATAAGTTTTTTGTTGATTTTGTCAATTTTATCGAGCCTTTTCCGTACGCCAGGCGACAAAACGAAACAGAACATAATTTGTCGGAAATTTAACGTATGTACATTATTTCGGTACATGTTCTAAAAATGCTTTGTTTTCATGTTATATGCGAAAAATGAAAAAATACTGAAAGTGAAAAATTTTATTGATTAGATTCTTTTCGTCACCTAAATACTTGGACTAGCAGAATAATGTGCATTTGATACCAGTAAGGTTGTGTTTCATATCATTTTTCATCATTTTTAGCATATATTTCAATTATTCTGGAACAACACCATTCTTATAAATAAAAAAAAATTAGTGGCAAGCTCAACTCTATGACTCATTACTGAAATGGCTGCCCACCGGTCTCAGTTCTTGGAGATTCACGCGACCGGCACATGTAGACCCGTGTAGTCCTGATCCTTAAGGAAGTGTCGAGTTTAATGGTGAAATTATCCTGTTACCTGAGAATCTGTAGAGTTTGAGTACGCCCATTGGAATATACCATATCCATATAATCATTGATATGATATCATTCAATTCAAATACTCAAATTTAATCTGAGTCGTAAAATCATAGTTTCGAAAACTTACTTATTAACTTTTAGTGCACTTACCTCTTTTTCTTCCGTCTCACTTAACCAATTGCCAAAAGAAGACGCCATGAAACACCTATTTTCTCGATTCTAGACGGCATAATGGTACATGTGTAGTATTTCGTTTGTAACTTTACCTCCGTATTTCTTTTGTAATTCAAAATATAAAATCGTCGCTAGTTATTAAACAGTTTCTAAGTACCCTTTTTTCGTTAGGATTCAGCTAGTACATCTTAAAACTGCTATCTTTTTATACGAGATAATTTATATTGAATGAAAGAAAATTTCATAAATTGTAAGAGTAAAAGAAAGAGGAGAAAAACATCATGTGGCTAAATGAAGAGATGGTATATATTTGAACAATGACGAGAATGTAACAGAATTCCAATTGAACATAATTAAAGAAATCAAGAAAATGGAAAAACACAAAACTTCGAAACAAATTGAACACATAAAAAATTTAAATAAGAACGGAGTGCACGAAATAGAAAAGAGGCACAATATGAAATATAATATTATATATTATTTGTAGATAGAAAATAATGGAATGATTGACGAGTACTCCGCGTACTACGCAGAGACGGGACAGTAGTTTTTTTAAAATAGTAAAGTAAATTTAAGTATGAAAAATACGCGAAAAAGCATTTTTATGAAAAACCGTGAGGTGGAGTCGGAATATATTTAGTCGCAGTACAACATTTTAAAAATCCCTAACAACTATGAAGCGCTATTACTTTCAATGTTCCATGTGTATACATATATGGTTAATGAAATACAAAAATAAAGGACTGTATTGTATGAATATAAATAATTTTTGAACGGTGAGTGATACTGTTCAATTCGATGACCAGAAAAGGAGTACGTCTTGAATTATCTCCAGGATTTTTCAGGGGCTACTAATACTTCTGAACTTGTGTGTGTGTATAAATGTTGAATTAAATATTTGAATAAATAAAGCTGCAAGAAATGAATTTTCATGTTCTAACACATATTATTCTTAAGAAAGGTTTCTTACGTTCTGAAATTCATTTTTTTGACAAATATCTGAATTTTTATTTATTATGAACTATTGTAAAAGTTAAAATACACCTATATAAACGAAGATATTTTTATAAAATATTGGTGTTTTCTAACTCCTAAGAGAAACATTATATAAATTAAAAACTGAAATCTGATCCATGGTACGTACAACACTCGTCTTTGTATAAATTCAACTAGTATCTGGTATGATAAAACGAAAAACATGTTTCGTGACGTATTAAAGTAAAGAAGCTTTCGTTTTAAATAAGGAAAGAAATAATCCCAGACTCAACTAATCAAGGTTTCTCATAATGTAAATAATCGTGAAACAAGCAAAGGGCCAACAGTTCATTGGATTCAAGTCTCCTCCAACTAAACGAATGAATAACAACAACTACGTATCGTTGTTTACTAGACTGTATAATACGAAGTATGAACCATCCAAAAGTTTTGAAGAACACGCCGAATAAATTGGTAGCATTAGTCTTGAACATTACAATGCGAGAAGAAACGGATACCATACTCAGAATTTACTCATCATCCTAATTTAAATCACTAAGCTTTATTTTTTTTACTCCTGTTTATTTTTTAAAATGTTATATACAATATGAAGTAAGGATCAGACCACGAGACATGTTTTAACACGTAATCAAGAATTTCTTGTGTTTCGAATGAGAAAATTGTTGCGTATGGTACTACGTATTGCCATAAATATGTTTGGTAACACACAATAATAAATAATTGAACGTAATAAAGGTAAGAATGTGGATAATTAAAAATTCTCATTAAAGGATTCTGGAACTAGTATTTGTTAATCAATTTATTCATTAATCAAATAAAACAACGAACCAGAACTAAGTTCTATTAATTTTGTCAAACTCATTTAACATCTCAAATAAAATTATTTCATTCCTTTGGTAGTGTATTGCACAGAAAAGTCAATTATCAGAATAAATCTATCCAATTTCTATGTTCTGTAAAATATTTGATATTTGTATCGAATATTCCAACTTTGCAAAAATGTCTGGAAATGTTTTAATATTAGCATCCTTATAAGTGCTTGCAAATAGAGGTGAAGTGAATTCTACTATATAATTTGAACGTAGTTTAATATTTCTTCAACGATTGGATTTCAAAGATTATAATTAACGGGAAATGATTGTTTTATAGGAGTACATAGTAGTACGTGCCTTTTATATTTGGGCTCTTAACACATGTTGTATGGCACGAGTTACAGTTGTTGGTTCGATGTCTTACGGACAGTCTGTAAGATAGCCAGTTGTTAGTGTTGAAAAAAATTCCTAATGTCTTTTACTGAAAACGTACCAGTGAACTCCAATTACAGCCCTTTTTCTTCATCTTACGATTTCATGTAGTAAGTTTGTAAATTCTGTTTAACCCTCAAGAAGTGTTGTATATAATTACAATAGAAATAAAGTGAAGAAAATAAATGTAAATTTTAGAGTATGTCCATTGTAATTAGTGAGAAATAAATGACCTAGATTATATCTCCCCGCTATTATTTGTGTGCCGAGAGTAACTTATAGTGTAGTGAGAGTAACTTATAGAATCAGCACTCAAATCATTGCTGACTCGAAACTAATGCAGAAAAAAGAAACGCAATACTGAGATCTAAGGTGAGATAACTGAAGTATATGTCTGCTCAGCGCTACAATTCTTAGTACAGCAAGTCTTTCGAGATGAGTTTATGAGGTTGTCGTATACCTATAGCGGGCGGTGTGGCGTGCATGAGCATATGGGGCTCATTGGTGTGAAATCTCCTGATTCTCAAACAACGTTCGCTATGATTAATGCCCGAGATTCCCCAGACAATCCCGTCAGCGCAGAGGAGCGATTGGGAGCAATAAAGGCGCAAGAGGCCGACGCGGCGGAGGCCCGCGGGAGAGGGGAGTCGGGACGCCCAGCGGGAGCGCACCAGCCCCCGGCAAAAAACGAATAAAAAATTACGTTAATACGAGAGTGATTTTCGGTGAGCGCCAGAACATCATTATAGGCAGGCCGGCGCAGCGTGNAGAGACAGCCTCCGACCCCACCGCCCCCGCCACCGTGCGTCGCCCAGTCGTCTACGTCTCGCCTTTACCCTGGGTTCCTCTGCGCCGACGATGCGTGCGCTTTATTAGAGACAACGCTGCGCGCGGGGAAGAACGGGGAGAGGGAAGCGAGAAGAGGAGGGGGTGGCAAATTGCTCCGACGAGCCCAGTGGCGGGGCGGATGCTCCCCTCACGAAGGACTTCCTCTTCAGCGGCAGCGGTCGCTGCTACTCAGGCGAAGCGCGTTCGCATTACACTGGTTCATCTCAGGATGCGTGTTACTTACGGCGTTCTTGGGTTTTAATCACTCGTTTCCTGTTTCATGGATCATAACAGGAAGAGAATATAATGAATTATATACCGTATCAGAGATACACTTTTCTCACTACATAATTTAGGATATTCTGAAAGTTTGAAATTTCTGTTTTGGCATCAAATTTATTTGTTTCTAGTCAATTTTTAACATTTGTTTCTTCTTAGCTTTATTAATAAGTTAACGATTTTTATTTACACGTAATCTTAGATCTGATGTGTTTACTAATTAACCAACCTTCGATCTACAAATGTTCTTCACACGTCCTGTTTTCCTTCTTTATAAAAATTAATGTTTTAAGAAAATGAAAAAAAAGCGAGAGTTAACTGATTTTGAGTTGACGTTCACATGATTAAAAATCAATAGAATGACTAAATTTCCTATATTAACTAATAGATATTCAATTGATAAACAATTCTTTAAAATTGGTATTCATAGTTCAAGTTAGTTTTACTGGTTCAATTTTCTGTTCTGTTTTTGTCAGTTCTTAACACAGTTTCTTCAAAAGGTCATATCGTAAGTACTAATCCCTTAAATTATAGTTTAACCTAGAAAGAGTAAATTTGTTGAAAAAACATTTAAGCCCTGTAGACACCACTAGTACGATACAGAAAATCAGAATTTGATGCAATAAGTTAAAAGGAGGATTATGGAGGGTGTATGTGACATCCTTGATACTGATGTTCGGTGTATTAGAGATAAGTTATTTTTTCTCATATATAAATATTTCAGGCTCTGTCGTGTACTTTATGTATCATGAAATGTATAACGTTAATATACCGATTTCTGACGAAATAAAAGGAAGCGATTCAAGTAGGAGAATAGGAGATGTCATGTAATTACTCCTCAAAGCAGAAAACTGTCAGATGAAGCTTTTCTATAATTTGTAAGCATTGTATTAATCATTCAAGAGCGAAACCAACTATCTCATGTAATTTAAAAAAAGATGACAAGATATAAGTCAAATCATCTAACAATAAAAAAAGATTAATACATCTGTTGATAAATTATGTGATGAACGGTTTCATTAGTGAAGAGTGTATAGGTAAAAAGTATTCAATCCTACTAACCTACATCTTGATTTTTAAAATTAATGGATATAATTTTATCTTCCCGTCAGCTGTTGTCTATTTATTTATAAGTGTTACGATCGGGATTGATTTCTAGTATTTATTTCGTAAAGAACGATCAAACACAACAAGCACAATTTTTTACATAAGGAGGGTTATGTTTATATACACAAATGAACATTTTATAACTCTGGAATGGAGTATCTCAATCTTGCGGTATTAAAGACAACGGACTTGAAATTCTTTTAGGGAGTAGACATCCGCTAAGAAACAATTTTACGAAAATCCATCCCTAAGGGAGTGAAATAGGGGTTGGAATGTTTTATGTGTGTATTCCATCATAACTAGAGTGCTTTGAGTAATTTCAACCAAACTTGATACATAGATGACTGACTACATGACAACAAGCGTTAGGGGGATAAGACATCCCTTGCATCCCTAGGGAGGGGGTCAGAAAGGGATGATATGTAAAAATAATGAAAGAATTCGATATTAGATTCAAAACCATAGTTTTCGGTGGCGTTGGGATGGATGAGGACGTCCCAGATGCTTTCTAAGTTAACAATCAGTTCACAATGCAAATAATAAACTCCTAGCATCTCTAAGGTAGGGGTGGGAGTGAAGGACAGGTAAACATAATTAAAAAACGACCGATATTGGTGTTGAATAAATCATTTTTGGATCCACTGAAGAGAAGAGTGACATTTCCAATGCCACTTAAACCCGTGATCAACCTAAGGAATAAACACCCTTTGTATCCTTTTCCACTACAAGCGCCATATTTTCCTTCTTAAACGATGTTACCACATCTCTAGACAGTGGAGAAAATCCTCAGGGTGTTTTTCTTGACTTATCCAAAGCTTTCGATGTCATCGATCACGGAATTCTCCTTACCAAATTGCATTCTTTAGGCA
>NNCF01131592.1:322307-347573 GCA_002313205.1 Laupala kohalensis | reverse complement strand
CTTTATACGAAACAGTCTCGTTCACGAACACTATACACGCAATAGTAGTAATATTCATCGCCCTAGAGTGTCAACCACTCTTTGCCAAAAGGGACCATACCATTCGGGAATCGTTCTATATAATTCCCTGCCCAAGAATATAAAAGATATTATGAAATTGAATATCTTCAAATCCGCGGTTAAAAACTACCTCCTGCACCAGTGCTTCTACACTGTAAAAGAATTTATTGATTTTAACAAAAGTTAAATTCGTCTTGTGCTTTATCACGCCATTGCTGTAGTACTTTTTAAACAACTTATAACAATTTCAAAAACTATTTTCTTGCATGATTGTGTTGTCTTATGGCTCATATTAATTTAGTTTTATGTGTACTCAACATTGGCACGTTTGTGTACATAAATTCTGTAGCCCCATCCTGGCCCGGGTTTTTCTCCGGTTTTCCTTCGGGTAGAGGCGGATTTATCATACAGGTTCTCTAGGCTTTGTCTAGGGGCGGGTCTATTGTAACAATAAATCGTGAATTTAGTGTTATTTCAATTTTTAAGCACTATACTCAGAATAATCTATAGTTCGATAATAACTTACATGTAATTTTTTGCTTAAAATTACAAACATATTGACATTCTATTAGTATTATAACTCGCAGCTAACTTTTTATCTTATCTAGGAATTTTTGCTGAATTTTTTTGAATCCGCCTCTGCCTTAGGGCCCTTGATCGGAATTGATGGGATGGTCCCTTGCTTGCTTCCGGAGAGTAAATTAGTTTTTTTCCCTCCACGTGGTCATACGCAGTTTTTACTGTTTTTTGACAATAAATTTATTTATTATTTATTATTTATTTATTGGAGGTGAAAAGGAGTGAAATGTAAATATAATCGAAAGTGATCTATATTGGTGATTAGATCGTAGTTTTCTGTGCCGCTGAAATGAGTAGAGACATTCTCGAAGACGTCGAAGTGCACAAACAGCCCGTATAAACTCCAGCACCCTTAGGAAAGGAGATGCCATGAAAAAAATCGAACATGACATGCCAATGACGAGTCCATAATTTTCAACGTCGCTGAGTTGATAGTGAAAGTGTGAACTCTGCCCTCATGAATCAAACACCCTTTGGGTGGGCGGGTGAAAATGGGTTTATGGATAAAAATAATTGAAAACTAATATTGAAATATAAAAAAATAAAAATGCGCCGTATACATAGTTTTAAGCTTGACGAGATGTTTCCACTACCAATACCGTTCAATGTGGGTTCCCATAGGAGTAAAGTATTATTCGAGCTGGGGGCGGAAAGGGCGAGACGTAAAAATTACGTAAAAAGACCGATATTAGTGTCGAGTCCATGGTTATTTTGTATTCTGAGATGAATAATCGTATTTCCAATGACATATGCAACCTTCGGACCGCATGATGTACACGACACACCTAGAGGTGAGGGTTAGGAAGAGCGTGGCAAAAATATTATCAAAAATGTCCGCTAAGGATTTATTAAAAATTCACCCCTAAAGGTGTGAAATGGGAAATTGGTGTATTCTAACAACTTTTTTTAAAATTACATAAGTGAAAATAAGGGATTGATTATACACACCAATACTAATATTACATAACCTCCAACATTAATGGATAACATTCTCAGTTGATACCAATGAGGAAATGAGAAGAAAAAAATAATGGTATTCACGCACGCAAAGCTGTGGATACTCAGCTAGTATTAGTATAAAAACACTTTCATTAAAGTAGACTTCTCTGGAAGTATGCAAATAATATTTAATTCGTCTCTGATCGTTTATATTATTGTTAAATGTTACTGTTACTGTTAAATACCTTCCTGACTTCTCGATATCGAAGCCGTCGTTCCTAAAAATGTTACGATAGAAATATAGTTGGCTTTCATGCTAGATAAAAATCCGAAAAATCAAAAACTTTATCTTTCTTAAGAAATAAAAAGAATTTGGAACATGGAGGAACTCAAACTATTCTCAATAGTAAATTCAACTACTGGAGTCATTCCAAAACATTTCTTTTCAAGTAAGGAAACCTAAAAATCTTCCAACATATACTTATATATCTCTACAGAAACTCTAATTCTATCCACAACTCACAGATCCCAAGTTCTTGAGTTTTGAAGAAGAAAAACAGAGGAGAAATGGGTATGGACACTTAGCTTCTACTGGTCTATGCTATCCAATCAGTCAGCATTTGCAGAGAAAATATGAACAATAACAAGGGAACTTTCAATATCCGCAAGTCAAAAGTAGTCCTGATTTTTTAGCACTGAAACATATTGACTACTTGCATGTCCTATCAAAATATTTTCGACGATGACACACTGAAAGGCATTAAAAAATGAAGAAATTTACCAATTTTTGGCGTCTGCTTTTCGCTAAAACTTTGGACAATCATTAGGAAAGTCAACCCAACAAAAGACCGAAACTGTTGCTGTAGTAAAAGATCACCGACTGTTACCATTAGTTTTGCATTTCGTGCCGTGATATCACCTCAGAATCCTTCTCCGATTCGGAATCTCGTTAACTGTTGCTATATAATTAAAATCCTTCACACATTTGTAATATCTTTATTATACATTTTTATTTCTTTGTCTATGGTTTTAAAATACCAAAACACTTTTTTGTTTTATCATTAAAGTAACAGTGGCATTTTACTGCAATACACAAAAGTAAGGGAAGCAAAACGAAACACATTTTGTTAATGTTTGCTTTATTATATAAACACTCTCCTAAACACTAAAAAAATTATTCTTCCCAGTTTTTAGATTCTTTGTACTTCAGCTTGACATAAGCGATGTTGAGAAAAATTTAGTTTCTTACATGAAACTGGAAGTAAATGAAAAAAAACTGAACCATATTTGAAATAGTGTTTCAACATTCCTGTGCACTAAGTAAAAGGTAAGAACGGTTTTGAAATATATTTATATTGCGCGTTGACCAGGATGTTGCCTCATGAACACTTGTATATAAATCGTTACAGAGTAGAGAGTATTTTCCTTATTTTCTCCGTTCGGTATTTAGCTCAGATGATAGTTCTTTTGGTAAACGTCAAGAAACTCGGCTAGAATGAAGTAAAGAGTTAAATTTGATAATTAATAACTTTTATTTTTTGCAATTATATTGTTTGAATTAATTTTTTGTTACAAAAGTAGTTACAAACTACATATGACCACATGGAACCGGAAGACAAAGAACTAATTTACCTTCCGGAACCAAGTAACGGACCATTTCATCAATTCAGATCAAGGGCCCTAAGGCAGAGCTGGATTTATCACATCCCTAAGATCAGAATTAAAATAGTTTTCTACGTGTTATAATATCAACAGAATACCAACAAAGTTATTTAGTAGAGTAAAAACGTTCTTTGATAAATAAGATTTATTGTCCTGCCTTTAAATTATTCGGAAAATATTATTTATGAATAGTAACTACTAAAATAACTCTAAATTCAAGATTTATTATTACAATAGTAGAAATGAGACCACCGTCCCCTGATCAGTACCTAGAGAGCCTTTGTACAAAATCCATCTCTACACAAAGGAAAACCTTAGAAAAACCCGGGTCAGAATGGCGTTGCAGATTTAATGTACACAGCCGTGCCAAGGTTGAGTACTGATAAAAACAAACATAAGAAACAATAGCATGCAGGAAAGTGGTTTTGAAACTTTATTTTAAAACAACTACAGCAATAGTGTGATAAAAGACAAGATCTACTGACGTATTTTAATATTTGAAAGAATTATTTTTAAAAAACATTTGATAGGAAATAGGAACTCATTTTAACTGTTATTACAATCAATAAATTATTTTACATAGTAGAATCCATGGTGAATTATGTAACTTATAGCAGCGGATTTGAAGAAATTAAATTAAATAATACAAATCTTACACGTCTTAGGGCATTATGTAGAACGATTTCATGAATTATGTCCCTTTTCAGCAAAGAGTGATTGACACATTAGAAAGATGAATATTATCCCTATTGCGTGCATTGTGTTCGTGAACAAGTCGGTTCCTTATGAAGCAAGGGTGGCTCTTTACTAATTCGGTCTTCAGGAACACAACCGTTTCATATATACTCGTATTCAGAAATTCAGAGAAGTGTTGAAACATTTAACTCTTAGATACAAGTTTACAAGAGTTTCGGGGATGAGATTTACAATTGATCTCTTTTTAATTCTGAAAAGTTGGATGCTCTGAGTGGAATTATTCCAAAAGATAAGACCTGTTTATTTTATTTCTCTAAGGCGATTTTGAAAATGTTAATTAAACGGATGTCTTCTGAAAAATCGGAAATCACGTTTCGTTTTGCTTTTCTTCCTTGAATGGTGCAGTTCGGCTACGGGGTTTGGCTGTTGCTGCTCGTCCGCTTGCTAGTTCAGGGATGTACAAGAACCTAAAAAATGGCTTTTCGCCATGTGAAAGGAATCGGTTTTTCGTAACATTTTTTCAGTGTCTTCCAGTGTGACTTTGTTGCTAATATTTTGATAGGACATAAAAATAGACAATAAAATTCAGTATTTGAAAAAATAAGACCGCTTTCGACATGCGCTCTTGAAAGTTACCCTGTAAGACTATTAAGTAATATTTGAATTCGTTTGTAATTTATCCCAAAATTTTATTTCTTAAAAGTTTTCCAACTTCAGATACGGGAATTAACTAAGAATATTCTGAATCAGCAGTTATTTTATTGGATGAAGACGTAAACAGGTAAATTTGTCCAAGAGCGAACAAAAAATAAAAGGAAAAAAAACACCCAATCACAGCCAGTTTTTCAGATTTTTTTTCATTTTATTAATGTACTGTACTATAAAGACTTTTTTCCAAATATTGCGAAATCAGTTCAAATACAATTATATACACTATTTCCTTAAGGAATAAACGACAATTTGCTCGGAATATTAATCCAGGATTTTGACTTTATTTACACTTTACAAGAAAGGTGTCAGTTGACGTTAAATACAAAGATCTATTCTAATTTACCGACTGAAGCTTTAAGAATAATACAAATTACCTCACGGTAAATTGACTATGTTAGGATAAAATACATATAAAAAATGGGTACTTTGCAGATGTGTAAATCAACATTAATATTGTAAAAGAGAGTATCAAGAGAAATCTTGAAATATGTTTATTCATGGCAGGTTCCTTTTTCACTCAGAATTCCCGGAATGAGGACATCTGTCACCTACTCTTAAAGGAAAAACTTTAGAATTACTTTTTATAAAATTAATCAAATCCGTTCAACATTTTCAAAGAACTGAAATGAGGAGATGGTGAGGACTTGTGTCATAATTGTTCGATGACGTCAACCCGATATTTCTGACCGACATCGTGCGCTAATATAGATGTTATTTACTTCTTCATGATTCCAATTTCCTTATCAAGCTTACTTTTCCTTCCATCATAGGGATGTACGTACAACACATAACATCTCTTGGTAAGGATTTTTAACTGTTAGAAAATTTACCGGAAAAGAATAGAGTGTACGTACCGGAAATACCCTGCGAGGGTGTGTAGAAAGAACAGAGTAGAAGAATCGTGCAGTGTCCTTAGTCATCACATATTTCAAATCCATAGCAAAGGCTCAAAATATTCTTGAGTTCAGAAATCACTACTCGATTACCTCAACTTAAATTAGGCAACTTACACTCATATTTAAATTCATGTCACAACTATATGATCGAATGTCTATCTACAAATCAGAGTAAACAAAAATATTAGACATTTTTTATAAAACACCACATCACACACAGTTAAGAACATAAATACAAAAACGAACAACTTGATGTAACAGAGGGTAATCGGAGTATCAAAAGTTGATGCAATTTGATTCGATACTGCGTGTACTCGTACATCATTTCGATGGGGAGAATGCACCAGAACATTGAAATGAATGTTCCAAAGCAGTTTCCCTCATGCGCTATCAGTGGCTTCACGGAACCAAGGTGTAAGGAGTGGATGATGATCAGAGATTTTTGTGAATGAATCAAAGGCAGGAAAAACAGGAGTACGCCGATAAAACCTGTCCAGATCACTGTAAATTCTACTTATAAAGAAAAAAAATGTATACACGTATATTGTAAATGTATATAATAATATGTTAAATAAATAAATTCAATTCATTCTATTTACTTTAATTCTTATTTTTGATTTGATTATACATGTAGTTACATTTTTAACTGATTTCTTTAGTTTTAAATTTTATGTTAGAATCAAATTTTATTTGATAATAGTTCCATTTGTTTTACTCTGATAAGATTAAAAGTCTCTTCGTTATTCAATGAAATAGCGAGGTATAAAAACTGTTTCAAGGAAAACTCACATCACATAAAATATTAGTCTACTTCACTTTCTCGAAAGAAAAAAAAAGAAAACATAGACTGAAGTAAATGTTAGCCTCGCCAACATCCTATAAATAGATATCCCCAAAGTAATATCATCTAAATACAATTCTCACATTACGTTTTGATGTACTGCACATTGAATCATTAATCATTTTAAAACTGGACGACGAAGCTTCTCTCAGATAAAAATTACATGCGTAATTAACTCATAATTTTGTATCTTCTTTCCATTTTTAATACTGTCCATACAATTTGCTAGAAATTGCATAATATGTAATATTTAGAAGTTTATATGGTATCCAAATTTTCCGAAAAATTTGATATTAGGTAAAACAAACTCAAAGCAAAAACTACCTTGATGTCAGCTTTTTAGGTGTAATAAGATTTTAAATAAAAGTTATAGCAAGTCAAAGTTGGTCAAAATCGCTATATCAAATAGCTATGGCTCCTGTTTCGTTGATTTAATTGCAATGAATCAAAGTTTATGCTAAAGAAGAACATGAAATATTATCATATGAACATACAATATTTATGCTTAATTTTCCTCTACATGTTAGAACATTCACCAATCAATTTTGGGGTCAGTCGTCAAATACGTTCATAAAAATAAGCAATTTATACCAACCCCCTTCGTATCATGTTGAGACAAAGACGCAACCCCACCCCCTAAGTGAAAGTCCCAATTTTAAAGTACTCTTCTGATATTGATAAAAAATAAAGAAACAATATTTTTGTTTTGTTAAAACATTTATTTTATTTTAACATTAATTTTTTAACAGTGATAAACAACATTGCCATATTCCATTTGATTTGTTTAAGCATTTCTTTTGACAATGATTTGTTAAAACAGTTATTAGATTAACGGTAATTCAGAAACATCGCTACCTATTTTGATTTGGAAAATAATGGTAGCACTCTATTGCTTTTTCGATACTCAACTCAAAACTATTTTTGATTATTGTAATTTTGAATATTTATATAATAATACCAGCTGATTACCCGGTGTTGCCCGGGATATTTCTTAGACCAATCTTCCATTACTAAAGAAAAAATAAAATCTATCTACATAGTAAGATCAAATTACTTTTACAAATTTAATACAAAACTTGATTGTATACACCATTTTGAATTTTACCTCCAGCAGCAAGAATTAATGGTGACTCATCTGTCATAACATCAGAAGTGTTTCTTATTTATGTCAGCATCTGAGATAGAACGAATTCACTCACCGCGAGCCGCACCGATCAAATATTTGTTTCCCAGGCATGACACAACGGCGGCAGCGCGGCTGCACCATTTCATTAAAGTGATTGTATACCTTAAACTATTCGTCCAAATTTTACGATTTAAAGATGTTTTCTATCTTTGTAAAGTGCACAAAAAAATTAAATTTGATTATGATTCATTTTATTAATATTCTTTAGGTATTATAACAAGAGCCAACTATTTTTGTTATTATTGTGGGCGAGCGCACGGCATCATTTTGACTGAGGGTCCAGAAATGTTGAACCCTCTACTGCATCAGGGTCCTTAATCAGAAATAAGAGATGATCCCTTGCGTTCTTCCGGAGAGTGAATTCATTTATTACCCCCCATGCGGTCATACGCAGTTTGTAGCTTTTTAGAAAGTAAATTATCGTATTAATTCTATCTCTTGGTCTTTGAAAAGGAAAATTCGCAATTAAATCCATGGGGACAAGATTTAATACGTAAATATTTTCTGGCAAAAGAACTGATTAATTTTCATTTGAGCAAATTTCATTCAACGAGATAATAACATGAAAGAATCTGCAAATAATTTCTTATTTATTTTACTAAGGAAGTAGGTACAACATGATTATTCATATTGGACCGCTAAAAAAATCAATGTGTCTTTATTTTTCCTGAAAAATAAAATGTAAATAAAGTGCAACATAGTAAAGTAGGTATTGCGTATTTTTAAAACATAATTTTTATTATTTTCTAATTCTTTTGAATAAAAAATTAATGGGTTCTTGTTTTGACTGTTTTCCTTGTGTATCTCATTATCATATCGTGTGTAATTTGTATTTAGGGCCTGAAGACTGAGGATAACCGATATTCAGTCGAAAGAGCTCCCGCCAAATAACAGAATAAACGTAAATGAAAAACGAAAGTTAAGTTTTATTCTAACGGTATGAGTATTCATGCAATAATTCTCAAACATTTATTTCTTCAGGGTATAACGAAACAGAAAATTTCTTTATATGCATCTAGAATTAACTTTAGTTTCCATCGTGCTCCTGTCTAATCTTTGGAGGATACGCCTGCACTAATTAACTGGATTAATCATTCTAATTATTACCTCAAATAAATCTTTGATACTTTTTGTTTTGAGTACACCATACTTGCTATTATGAGTTTTGTTGTGAAAATCATTACTCGCGAGAGGGAGGCAAAAGGAAATTTTTACAGGGATAGCCAATATTTCTACCAGAACCGTGTAATTATGTTGTGGATATTTCTTGTCAGAGCGAAGCGTGCAGCCGCTACCGCGCACCGGCGGCGTCGGACAGTGGCAGTGGGCGTGACGGGGGCGTCCAGAGGGCGGGGAACCCAGGGTCAAAGAAGCATCCGACTGACCGAGGGACGGTGACGCCGCACCACACCGCACCGCACCTCCGGGAATTCCCGTCGGTTTCTCCACGGTGATTCATGCGCTTAATGCACTTTTCGTGATAGCTAACATATTTAATTTACAATTACCTTCCCCCGTTGTCCCTTCGTCCGACTTATTTATCCTGTCCGTACAAAGGATGCACATTCTACTTCCATTTCTCGCCGCTGTCCCGCGCCGAATTGCCGCCATAACTCGCGTTGCGAGCGCCCCGTCCCCGCCGCCGCCGCAACGGGCGCATTCCTCATTAGGCGCCGCGCATTCCCACGCCGCCATCCTTCATCGCTCTCTCCGACCGGCCCCTGCTCCCCAACATCCCATCTTTCTCAAGTCCAGATACAACAGCTTCCACCTCCGTTGCACTCACCTTCACTCATTGCTATGTCATCTTCAGAATGAGCCTCAATAGATTTTCCCAGATTTATTTTTCTCATCGCACTTTCGTAAAGAATGATATGAAAGTTTTGCGAAATTATGTGCATTTTCATCACTTATTGCCAACTTTTCTGAAAATTAAATATTTATAAAAATAATAAATGTATTTCATTATAAATTGCATTTTGAAATATATTTTTAATATTCGATTTACTGATTTATCTCCGAAAGATATTTACTGTACGATTTGTACGATTTAATATTGATGGAAGATATATGTGAAATGTAAGTTTGAAAAAAGAGTTAATTATTTTGCTTTTTCGTCAAGACAAATCAGAATCATGAGAAAGGGGCGAATTAGGATTACATGGTGTCGTCTTGAGAAACAATTGTCCGGAATAGATGACAATTGTGAGTCCCACTTCCTGAATTGAAATGTGAATGCCCTGACAAATCGTCGACGGGGTTTATTATATAAGTTTGTCAGCTAAAATTGTGAGTAACCTAACAATGTTAAATGGTTACATATAAAATAGTTGTAAATTTGTAGGAATTCACTTGTAATTACAAGTTTACTAGAGTGCTTTGTGAAACGCTAATAAATGGATATTTTTACAAACATGTGTAAATTTACTTCTCACTTACAAACTTGTACTTTTCTGAAACGGACCCCAGGTCACAATTCTCAATAACAGAAATAACCAAGTTTTACAACTTAAAAAGTATTGAAGTTGTTTTATCGAGATCACCAAAATTTCTCATGTTAAAACAGTGAACAACAAAATATGTATGAAATGAAATTTTTGTATCATATAACCCATAATGAGGGAAGCTAATAACACAATTCAGAAATTTTGAAATTGTCCATATGACTTAATTATTTCTTTTATTCTTTGCATTGCTCACGGAATAGAACGACGAGTACGAAAAAGTCATTTATTAGAAATATAATTTTGATTAATCTTTGTGAAAGGACTTACAAAGTCTTTATGGGGCATACACCTATTCACATTCAAATTATATTGCGGGAATTTACCACCAGGACCCCATCTGAAAATTTATCAGGCGTGTAATGAGGTGTGCTTCAAGATTATATTTCAAGTGGATGAAGTAGTGCGAAGTATTAATGTACACATTCTTATATGTATGTATTTTATCGGGGAAATCACTTAATAGTTCACAAAGTAAATTATATTCTCTGATATCGAAGCTACTCAACACTTCATATCAAATAATAATAGGAAATTTTGCATCTGCCACAGAGGGAAACAATATCCCTGGATTAACAAGGGTTTTCTTTAACGAAAATGTTCTTGACACATTAAAATAACCAAGTAAATAATTCATAGTTTTATGAAGAGTTATTTGTGGTTTTCGAACGGTTATTTTCATAATTTAAAATCGACACGACATGTCTCTAATGAGCGTTTACTTAAATATCTCAAAACTAGAACACTTTTTAGTAACCAAGATGGAGCAGAATGATGTATACTTTAGTCTATCAACATCTATATGGTCTTAATCGGAGTAAATTTTAGTATTTTGGACAATTTTACTCAGTTTCAATTTTGAACTCTTATCCCTTTTCGGTAAATTCCAGAGTTTAAACTTGTTTGTACGTTTAGAACAATTAAAAATGGTTTAAGTACTAATCAAGAAAACTTTTTAAACTTGGTATGAACATGAAAAAAGGGTTACCCCCTGGTTGGGAAACACTGAAGTCATTCAAAACCTACATTCTTCTGAGCAGTTTAAGAACATCTGAAAAACTCACCACTCCAACGGGGATGGGGTTAATAGAATGGGGAGTGGTTTCCATGGACGAGGGATATTTCTTATCTCATCATCTAAATCGGTTGAGTGTGTGAACGAGAGATCAGCCCTCACTGATATTGGTGTGATTATTTTTGTTCAGAGATACCCTATGTAATAAGAGTCTTTAGAAAATACTTGCGACTTACTTCACGCAAAACACATCGATTCAAATCAAAGTTATGGAGAGAGAAAGAGTACCACTAATTTAGATTCGCTGAGTATATTATATATGATGATCCAGGGCAGGGTGAGTGTGTTATCAAAAATTTGAAAAAGGGGGGGGGGAAGAGTAAGTAATAATGATTTGCGTTCATTACAAAGAAAGGTTTAGGGAAACTTCTTCCTCATTTATTTTCTGTTTATCGTCGAAAATATTTTGTCGATAGTATCACAATTAATATCGAGCAACCGTTGTTATTATTATTATTTTTCTAGAGATTCCAAAGAATTACGAATAGTCAATGATTTAGTCAATGATTACGATTAGATGATTCAACTAGTACTCTGAAGCGAAAAGAAACAACGGGACAAGTCTGATGAAAAAAGATGAATCAACAACCGATGATTCCATGACCAATCTAATTAGTGAAAAGGTAGTATCAATAGCAGTAAATTAGGTATTGCACCGATAGACGTAAAAATAAATTGCAACCTCCTATAACGGCTTTATATTGTTCCATTAAAGATATAACTTTATGTAAATATTCCGTTATTTAAAGATCCCTCATTCGATTAGTTGTCAAAATAACTTTTCTGACTCAACTTTGGTCATCAAGGATCATCTTCGAGTGTCGGTACAGCAAAAAGTGTTTCTCCTAATTTTCTCTAAATATTAACCCTATTTTGAGCTGTCAACTTTTATCTTATCAAGATCTGTACCTGCAAGAAATATTTTAGAAATTTTTGGTGGTAAAATTGATTTTTTAGTGATTTTAAATTTTGAATCACGATTTTTTATGTGTTCGCTAGATTCCCAAACGTTTTTTTCATTTTATTTGTCATCGTGGCCTCCTTGTCTTTATTGCAGTGCAAAACAAGGTTCTCCATTGCTCATTGATCAATGTCGATTTGAACATCTGTACCGCGCATCATAGCCACCTTGATGCTGTCCGTCCTCGCCAGCGGAGGAGGCATGCGCATCATGTACTATTCCAGCGTCTGTCGTAATTCAAGTATCTTCCCCCAAAATTTTTTGTTATATTTTGTATTATTGATACTCTTCTATACGATATACACAAAAAAGTATTGTAGAACAATGGACCAATAATTTGGGAAAACGCTCTCGACATTTTCTCAACTTTGAGGAAAAAATTGTATTTAAAGTCATTGTGTATCAGAGTCTGTGCGTCCCAGTCACATGTTCTTTGACGTCTAAATAGTGTTAATAATAAGAAGAATGAACATTTTTTAGAAATCCTTGACATATGCCATTTCATTTTGTCACTCTTTTCAGGTGATTTTCTCACTTTCAACCCTCTGACTATTTCCTGTAGTTTATCAATTGCCATACTCTCCTCTTCCCTCACAGGAATATCTCCCCTCTATCATCCGGCAACAATTTATTCAACAATTCACGTCCTAATGTTTCCCAATCTGTTGTAGACCCGTGTCTGTTGTGTAGATTATACCATATGCTTTCTTAATTTTGTTTCTGGCTATTGCATAAGGTATCCCCCAACATGCTTTCTCGAAACATCTCTCCAGAAACTTGTACCATTATTTCTCCTTACATCTTTTGACCAATATCTTAAATTCCTCTCGTACCTTTTTGTATTCTTCTAATTCCTCGTCTGCCTGTCCGTATTTCTTCTTGCATCTCTTGTACACCCTCAGTGACTTGAAACGTTTACGTTTTAATGCTATTAATTCTGGACTCCACCAACCACGCTCCGTTGGTTTTACATCCATCCTTCTGTGACGCGCAGAGATGCCCTACGGGCAAAAGAGTCAATTGCAATTTATCCACACATTCCAGCACCTTGGACTCATTTATTCCTCTTCATCCCATCCCTGTGTTTCACGAACTACCTTCGTATTATATGTCTTACAATCCCTTATACGTATCTTTCTTTCTTCTGTAGGAGTGTACCCGTCCATGCATCTCTCCAAAACAATTGCAAACGTTATGCTTCAATGATCACTGCATACACCGCTCCCTATTGTCCAATCCTTTATTGCTACACTTTTTAGTGTAGTAGATATCGTATAGCCTATCAATGAATTCCACTCGTTGCGTCAAAATGTAAAGAGTCCATATTCATTGTATATACCCCCCCCCATCCTGTTTTCTCCTGTTTTCCTTCGGGTAGAGGCGGATTTCTTACACAGGCATTCTAGGCTTTTGTCTAGGGGCGCGTTTATTTAAAAAAGAAATCGTGAATTTAATGTTATTTCTATTCTTATGATATGTAAACACTATACTCAGAATAATCTATAGTTTGATAATAATTCTTTCATGTAAAATAAATTTGTTGTGTTAAATTACAAACATGTTGATATTCTATTAGTATTATAACTCGTAGCTAACTTTTTATCTTATCTAGGCAATTTTCCTGAAATTTTTGAATCCGCCTCTGCCTTAGGACCCCTGATCGGAATTAATGGAATAGTCCCTTGCTTGCTTCCGCAGAGTAAATTAGTTTATTGTCCTCCACGCGGTCATAAGCAGCTTTTTTGACAATAAGTTTATTTTATTTTATTTATAATCAAAGCTTCTCGAAATATTAAGTTTTCTGACATCTGTCCTCTCTTATTCGTTATCCTATCTCCCCAAAGCCGCATTCTTGCATTATTGTCCATACATATCACAATATTCGCCCCTGCATACTGTATGAGTAGCGCTTCTATTCTCGTTAGATCGTTTGTAAATTTACAGCTGAAATTGCAATAGACGTTCACTAGAATGAACTCTATCTGTCTTTTTTATTATTATCGCTACTTGCATGCTATCATACAATGTTCTTGTAACACCAATACATGTATTGCTTGTTACAAGAACAGACGACGACGTATGTCACTACCCAAGGAGAAGGATTATATAACTTGCATGCTGGTAAAGGGACATGGCAAGGATGTCCACGCAGCACATACGGTTCCTGTATTACCGCAATACGATATTATTATTCTCTATATAACTGAAAAGGTCCCTAGACTCCGTTATTCCTCTTTGCGTATTATGTTGATAGATTTTCACCTGCTCTGTTGTCTCGTTATGATCACTCTGCATAGACTATTCTCTCTCGTAATAGTCGCTCCGCTGCTATGTACTCGACACACTATTTGCTGCGTACTGAATGATCAGCAGTCTTTCCCTTCCTTAGACAATTAACACAACACAGTAGTTTGTTTCTCACGCTTCCATTTGATCGGAGCAGAATTTACTTCTATGACCGTACCTATTACACCGGAAGCAGCGAACGGGCTCCACATATTCATCAACACGGAAAGATATCAAGTTCCAGAAAACCCTCTTTAGTCCCATAACCTTTTTAAAATATGTACCCTTCAATTCAACGATCCAGTGATTTGAAGACTTATCACTTGTTAGCATTTTCTTTATTACCCTTGGTACTCCCTCAATTTCCGAAACATTCTGATTTTTAAATCCATTCAAGAACTCTTCTTCCTCTGTTCCCTTAGGTATGCCTTCGATAACACAGCCCCACATAAAATTCTCTGTACCAGAGATCCGAGTATATAGATTCGTCGTGTTTTTTATGTTGAGAACGATGCCGTTGTCCCCAGAAAGATCCATCGTGTCAGTTTTTAGTTATCGCCGAATTACCTCTGCTGGTTTTAATGAAAAAAATGGCAATTTTACAAATAATGTGGAGGTGCCCTGGTTGCAAAAAAAGAAGGAAAGCTAATAGAACACCATTTGCACTAGGATTCATTAAAATTTTAAATAAAATTATCCGGGGATCCCAACTGTCATAACGATGTTCCCAAGGTACAGTACTTGGACCAATTTTCTTCTTAATATATTCTCCCGGAAAAGTGTTATTCAACATTTAATAAGAGGAAACAAGGTACTCATGAACCAAACACATAAAATTTTCCGAATTATCAAAATACAAATAATGTATGTTACGAATACCTTTTATTTGCATAGGGTAAAGCAATTCTTACACAAAACTAAATGGCCTTAAAATTGCATTATTTTACATAAAACTTTACATAACACCCGATTACCCAGAGGTCTAAGCCCCCTCACCCCCCTCGCCATTTTGTCATTAAACCCTACTGAGGTAATTCGATGATAACTAAAAATTGACTGGTGCAAAGTATTTTTTTTAGTGGGGTTGTGTAATTATTGTCGGTCGTCTGCGGTTTGTATCTCGCCAAGTTAAGTCTTTTGTCTCATCTATGGTAGCTCTTAATTCTTTCAGTCCTTTCTCGTCTTCTAAAACCTATATAAGTTTATCGTCGTTTGTGCGCTTTTTCGCTGTCACATTTATTGTAACTTTCTTCTTTTTCATCCAGTTAGTTAATTTCTTTTCTATTTCTTGTGGGGTTCCTCCCCCTTTCTGTTCAATTATGAGAGCACTTTTTGTCCTTCCCCCTGTCATCGTTGTAGCCACAACCCTATCTGCGTAAGTATCCTTTCCTGTCATCATTTTCCCAATGTCTGTTTTTAAGCATCCATTTTTACCGCTAAAGTTTGTAAGAGCTCCACCATTTCATCTACTTTCTCTACTGCTACAATATCCTTATCCCCTTTTGCACCTATCGTAGCTTCAATCTGTTGTGCAAGGCGTTGTTCCATTCCCCGCATTGCATTATACATCTGTTCAGTCAAAACATCCATGAAACCTCTATTACGTCCTAAAAGCACATTCTCCATTTTCCCCAATTTGACAATTTTTAATTACTCCAATCCTAATGCCAATCTGATTTCCATCTGTCGACTCGCACTTTATTTTCTTCTTTCTCCAGTCTAAGTCGGTCTTCCATGACTTCGTACTCCGCTGCCATCTTATCGGTAACCTCTCTGATCTTTTGCAGGTATAACAGGTATGAACTCCAACATTGTGTTCACAGAGATGTACTCGTGTAATATCTTCAACACTTAAATCGTTTATAAAGAGTTTAGTTAATACAATTTCCACCTATTACCGTTTTCCGAGGGATTTTCTGTTTTTCTTTTTTCCCTAGAAAATATACTGCAAGAAACCTTCCTCGGATGAATCATTCAATGTATGAAAAGAAATGTCAAAATTTAGAAACTGATTTTAATGAAAAGAAATAGGATGTATTTAGAACTAAGTTCTCTTCAAATGAAGAGTTGGCTCTCTACGTGTCCTGTTCACTTACTGTTCAACCACTGTACAACGCCGAGTTTCTTTCAGGCGGGTGTTACATTTTGATTGCGAGTGCCATCTCGTGGCGATGTTTGAAACTCACCACTGAGGACGCTCCACGAGGGGCCGACAGTGAGCACAGCAGGTGCATTCGACCACAGGCCACAGACTCCCTTCTACTCATATAAATTCCACCAAACTACTTAATGCTCAGTAAGGGCGTGACCAGGTTTTTGAACCGAAGGGGAAAGGTCTTGATATATTAGGGCGAAATAAATATACATTACATCTTAAATGAGTGCGAGAAAATGAGACACAAGTTAGTACTAATAAAGCTTCTTGCGGAGCTTCCCAGTTATATCTCAGTGGGCGTAGATTTCTAAGTAATTAGACAAAACGCTGGAGTGGCAGCAATTTTCCAATTCATGCGCGTATTTTATTTTCAATGAGTTATTACGAATTAATCTAAAAAAGTTGCATTAGTTACTAGACGATAAGTGTGATTAACTAGGAAATTTGTACGACATTCGTGTCTATTTTGAATTTTTATGTGTTTCTGGATTTGTGATTTTGCACAATATTTCATTATAATCACACTTTTACGCGAGAACAAGAAGCTCACTTCAAAGCTGGAAAACTAAAATGCGAGCAACGAGTAAAAAGTCTCGCTCTCTTTCTCATTAGCACTTGCCAGTTGCGACTTTCCCACTGGCAACTCATTCGGGCATTTGCACTACACCCCCTTCAATGAGCAGTAGGTACAAATCAATTCGTGGAAACTATTCCTAGCCCTAAGTCTACGCTTATCCAGCCATTTAAATCAATTCAAACCCCAACATTTTGCACATTACATTAAAACTAAAATGATGCTTTCAAGTTTCTTTTCGAGTAGTATAGCGATTTGCACCATTTTTCGTAATATATTTGGGGACTTGAAGGAAAACTAAAAACGTTGGAACAACGTTTTCGAGCATTAAATGCTAGTTCACCGAAAATCGGTAAGACGTAAGGGAAAGTGGGTTACGGTGGATCGCGGGTCATAGTGGATCGTTTGCCATAGCGTTGCGTGTGATGTACGCGCTCACGACGTTGTTGCTCTTACACTCCTCCAACTACCGAACTAATTGCCATCTCAGTGTAGAAGTGGAAAATCACTTCGCAGCGCCGCGGACACCGAGTAAGTACGAAAGTATTTTTTACGTGTTTTGTAAATACGTTTCGCTTCTACAAGCAATTGTAAAATTAATACATTTTGTAATTCTTTAGCGTATGTAGAGGTCTCACGGCAAATAATTTTCTAATATTTTTTACTTCGATTACTATCAATGGGGAACAGTGAATCGCTTTGTATTGAGTCACAGTGGATCGCGATGTGAGTCATGAGATACCACTGTTGATCAGAAACTTTATAGGTAAAATACCCCGAAACAGGCAGAGGAAGTCCAATATCGGTCTCAACACAAGTTGAAATGGGAGTTGCTTTAAAAGTGATATCCGATGGGCAAAAAATTAATAAATGCTTCAAGATCAACGAATATACCTTTCACAACCCTATACAGATATCACAAACAAATAAAAATATCATCGTCTCAGGATCCTGTTAACACCGAAATACTTCCACCAAATTATTCTCTGCGAAACATTTTCCCGAATGCTCAAGAGAAGGGCGTGATTGGTTATTTGACGAAATGCAGCAAGATGTTCTATGGAATTACCATACTAGATACATGCAGACTAGTGTCAATTATAAACAACATGAAAGTGCAACAAAAATGACACGAAGCAAAGCTGACAGGAATCGAATGGTTTTACTGCTTCTGGATATGATCCCCTAATAGTAGCCTAAGAACGCCTGAAGGATGCAGTTTGAGTCGGGGTTCGACGTTCAACCGCGACATGTGAAATCTTTTTTGACAATTTAGAAAATGTTATGTATAGAGAAGAAGTGTTCGGCAATGGAACCAGAGTGTACAACCTGGGTACGATGACCACTCAAAAAGTCTGCCAAGTCATTGGCAGTTAAAGGATCAAAGCGAGTATCGAAAGTAACCATCGCAGAGAGAGGTACTCTAGTGACCTCATGCTATGTTGTAAATACTTTAAGGTACACGTTACCTCCAGTAATGATATTTCCCAGAGGCCATTTCAAACACCATATGATTCAAGATGCTCTAGGCGGGACTTTGGGCCTAGTCATACAAATTGGATGGATGAACGGGGAGGTGTTTGTGAAGACTATTCAGCGTTTTATAACCTACACAAATAGCAGAAAAGATTATCCTAGCCTTCTGATTTGAGATAATCATGAGTTACACATATGCGTCCAGGCTCTGAATGGTTCCACCCCATTTGATAGGGAAAAACAGAAATTAGATGTTGGTAAGTTTTGTAACGTAAGGACAGCAGATGTGTTTATATTCTTTAACAAAAAAATTAAATTATATTTTTCTAGTTTCATTCGTGAAACTTAACTTTTTCTACCCTGGTGCACTAATTATCTCCTTTGAAAATTATATCTAAATATTTTAAATATATCATTTGTATAACGAAGAAAACATATTTAATCCAGTATTTTCCTTATGAGAAACTATGTACTCGTCACAATATCGCATAAATAAAACTTAAAATGCTACTTCCTTCGCAGCTAGTGTTTTTTTCCTTTGGGTTTCTTTTCACTAAGTGAAAGGATATATCCGTTCCATAATATATTTCCACTTTTTTCCCAGTCCTGTGTACACTCTATTTCTCTCACGATATTCTTCAGTTTTTTTGTGGAAACCAAAATGGGTTCATGAAAATATTTTCTGGCACGTTACGAATTTTGGAGCTGTGAAGTTTGCGTTGTCTGAGTGCTCGGAAGGGGAAAAACCCTTCACTTTCACTCCACCAATTGTTCTCAAAATCGAAACTGATTTGCATATCGTCGCAAATATATATCGTGTGAATTTCGTAAGAGCTGAATTTTGGAATGTTGTATGAATTAAGAAAAGAATAATCTTCTTTATCCTGTTCACTGGTGTGCATTCAATGCATAAGAGCATATACAAACATGGCGGTCGAGTACAACGGTTTCGATTTATCCATCTCATCTCAGAAAAAGTTAAATAACTTTCTCAAATGTCCTGTGACCTATAAATAAAAGTGATGTAAAAATACCACGGAAAATTTACTACAAATCAATGTAAACTTCCACCACTTTAGTGATTTAAAAGTTGGTCTTTTCTAGAAATTAAGTGTTTCTAGAAAAGACGCAATATATTACACCATCAATTATAATTGCAATTATTTCATTTTAATGATCGGTGAGATATGTTTATTACGTTGAAATCACAATAAATAAGTTTTAGTCTGTTTATTTATGCCGATTTCAGATATTTTTGTGATTTAATTCTACCTGCACTTTAATTAAGATGTGTTGTTTATTGTAATTTCAAGTCATATTCGATTATGTTATATCATTATTCGTTGGCGTTCAGAATTTGTGCATTATAAGATCTACTTGACGGAAAAATTTCGAATATGAATTTCACGACAAAATATTAAATGTAAACTACTAATTATTAAAACTAATTTTAAAATAAATAACAAATAAACAAAATAAAATCTATGATATATATTGATCTAAGATACAACTCTTTGGCTGCCTTCCTAATATGAAAAACAATGTGCTGACTCAAAAACAAAGGCATCGAATATAACTAAAAGACCATATCACTCATTTCATATTTATATAATCATTAAGCAATATACTCTGCAAAATGTAACCCACATATTGTCAAATGAAATTATATTAAAATAATATTTACTTTGCAAAAATGATTCATTCCTCTTTAAACTTCTACCATTGATATTCCGCAGAATTAGCAAGAAACAAGCTAATAATGATTCAGAAACATTCTTTACACCACTTTTAACAAACACCAACATGGATGTTTATATTCAAACATAATGATTGTACATTAAACATGATTATTTACGTTAAGTTGAAAAATTAGTCAAGTCATTTACGAAACAACACAGTAAAATTTAAATATTAAGCCGCCTCTATCCTGGCGTCTATTCGTTAATTAAAATCTACGTCGTTATTTCTATGGAGAAATATATTTTTTACGGTCAGATTGGGATACTCAATTTCACGACAAAATATTAGAAAATAAAAATGTGATGTTCTAATATAACAAAAAGTACGATTTTCTACGTTTAAATTCCAAATTCTCGGTGACACGGGTAATTATTGTCCATATCGTTTAAAAATCGTTCCGGGGAGAGAAGAACATATTTTTATAGCTGAATTGTCAAACTTGGTTCGCCAAGATTTTGCTTTATCGTACAAGGGTCCTGTAAAATTCCTGTGAGGATGCCTGAAGGGGAACATAAACACTTCAACTTTCGATTTTTAACCAATCTAAAGTATATCGTCGTATTACTACAGTAAGGTGTATCAGAGACCTGTGTGGAGGTGGGCAATAAGCTTAAAATTGAGGGTTAGTGTTAGCACTTGAGTGTCTGGACAGATCATTTCCAGACAGGATGATAAGCAACGGGGATGAGCATATGTTTCAATAAAACACAAATTCATCATAAGGACGCATCTGTTTGTACTAAGATGGCAATTGTTGTTTTTATTACGTTACAGTAATGTTTTTTTAAAGTGATGTGCGATGTTTTAAATGTTTGCGATATGTGAAATGTTTGATTTTTGTGAATATATAAATTATTTGATGATATTTTTCTATTTTCTGATTGTCTTTATACATACAAATAGGGTATGCGGTTCTAAATATTATAGACAATCAATATTCACTTATTGTTTATTCACACCAACGTTTTGACACTGATTGGTGTCTTCGTCAGAGTACCTACAATTTGATTACGATTAGTAATAGTATTACACATTTATTTTTATTTTTTTGATAAGTTTCAGTATATCCAAATTTATCAAAGTGGGTCACAGATCAATTTAGCTTATGGTCTAGTTAAAGTTCACAAAGAAGGTCATCCTATTAGATTAGTGATTTCAGCAGTAAATGGACCCACATATAACATCTCTAAGTTTTTAAACAGCTTACTAAAGCCACTTAAGGACATTGGAACTAATCATTCAATAAATAATAGTATTGAACTAATAAATAAGGTGAAGAATATTGTAATTCCTGAGAATTATTGAAATGGTGTCCATGGACGTTGTAAATACGTATCTCTCCATACCACATGCATTAATTAGGAAAGTTCTATTATGCTACCTAAATGACCTTGATAATCAAAAAAAGCATAAAAATTCCTAAAAACCAAGTTATTAGAATCTTATTCTTTATTATTAATGCAACTACATTTAAATTTAACAATTCAATTTACAAACAAAGTAAATGTGTTCCAATTAGTGGCGTACTCTCCAATTTATTAAGTTAATTGGTAATGAGACAGCTTGCAAATACTTGTCTGAGGAATTTTAATTGTGTACTATATGTGAGGTATGGGGATGACACTTTTATCATTACTGATAAAAATGAAATTTTAAATTTATATAGAACATTTAACGAGTATCATGAAGACATTAATTTTATTACGATTGAACACCAAAAAGATAATAAGTTAAACTTTCTAGACAACTTTGATCAATGTTGAAGGACGGATAATGATGAACTGGTACAGTAAATCTTCTGGAAGATTATTAAACTACAATTCTGCTCATCATTATTATATTAAGAAGAATATTCTGAATAATTTAATCAACAAGGTATCTAAGATTTCCCATCCAAACTTCTATAATAATAACGTAATTAAGATTAAAAATATTCTTTTAAACAATTACTACCCTTCAGGTTTAATTAATAAACTGATTAGAATACAGAAATATGGATAATAAGAATGGAAAATTGAAGGATAAGGAAGATCTATCTAATATTGAAAACAATGTTGGAAAAAATAAAATTTTAGTAATCCCATTTAATAGAATGTTAGCTCATGAAATAAAAAGAACGTTTAAAGATGATTTTAAAGTGGTTTATAAATTTATTAATAAAGTCAATATAGAGGTAAATTTTAAAGATAAAATAGAAAAATGTAACAGGAATGATGTAGTGTATTCTATTCCCTGTAATACATGTGAATGTGAATATATAGGTCAGACTAAAAGAAAATTAGGAATTAGATTGAAAGAACACATTAGAAAGGTGAACAGTATGAATGATATGAATAGTGGCATGATAAACATAGTAAGATCAATGGACATACAATGAATTTTGACAAGGCAAAGATACTGGACTATGAGTGTAATATGTATAAAAGATTAATTTCTGAATCTATTTTAATTAAAACAACAAGAAACGTTAACTCACAAATTGAAACAAATATATTCACTAATGATTATGATGGTATAATCTATATCATCAAAAAATAAATATTAATGTAATGAGTATGTACTACTATATATAAAATAACCTTGGTTATTATTGATGTAAGATTTATGTAAGTTGGTATTACTCTTGAATTTTTTTAAGAAAATTTTAAAATTTAAAATTTTGAGATTGGCATAAATGTAACCTTTTGTAAAGTAATGATGCCAGTTGACTTCTGTCGTTAGAGAAGAAAAGATTGACAAGGTGAAGTAATACCACCGAGATGTTTTATGTATTTACGTGAATAATGACTTGAAGATTGTAATCTATTGTTCAACTGAATTAAGGTATGTTATATTAAATTGTAAGATATTAGATAATGTAATGTGTTTTGTTAGATATTTGGACTCTTTTCTTTGTACTTGAAAAAAATCAATGTGTAATACTATTACTAATTGTTATCAAATTGTAGATACCCTGATGTAGACACCAATCAGTGTCGAAACGTTGGTGTGAATAAAGAGAATATGAATATTGGTTGTCGATATTTAGAACCGCATACCCTATTTGTATAATATAAATTATTTATTCACCTGAAGCGGACTGTGTTACCAGTCGCAACGTTGGGATTTAAGCTGTATTGAACAAATAGACTGAAAATGATGAATTTGTGTTTTATTGAATAAAGTATTCAGACGAATCATTCTTTATAGTATATATTTCATCCAGATATTTGACCCCCATCAAGGATAATGAAGATATTTAATGATATGAAATTGATTTGGGCCGTATATCACCACTTCCCATTCGCCGAATACCACTCCTCAGATTTTTTTTTAGTTTGATGATCCATTTACTCTAATAATCCCGCAAGATATCACGACAATAGAACAGCTCTAATTACTGTTCACAAACAAAGGTCAGTTATTTCATTGAACTGAACGATACCTGAATCTTGGTATGATCATAAATACGCGTGCAGAATCCTGCTCTAATATTTTATGATATTGTATACGTAATAAACCAATTTATTTATTAACCGACAATATTCCCTAATGGAACAAATAGGGATATAGGGAACGAACGGAAACGAACAGGGACAATGGAGTTTTTTTATCTTCATATTAATTCATCATTTCCCGGTACCTGATCACTGAGACACTACCCGGGTTATATCTCTTTCTACAATTCCTGATTTTCACATGTCTCTTTTATGTAATGTATTTTAAGTGCCTCTTAACCTGTGGACTCTTTGCTGCGCGGAAGTGGACACTTTCTACTATCGTAGCGCGTCTTTGCTTTTCTAACCAACATTATTTCATTAATAATCTCTCCAAACTCATGATAACCTGCTTCATTTTATAGAAACATTTGGCAACTCTGCGTCGTAAATATCTCTTCCTTCTTCATCAAACGTATTATTTTCCACCTTTCTTTGTCATTAAATTCACATTTAAACAAGATATGGTGAACATTCTCCATCCCTTTCCCACATTGACATTCTTCATCCTCTACCAGCAATATTCTATATAAATTACTACGATAATCACCATGTCCCGTTATGATCTCTAGTAATCGTCTAGTTGGTTTAAACCACTTTTAACTCCGTGTAATATATCGTACATCCTTTATAAATCTATAGGGAACCCACTCTTCCTTGGCCCTCTCCCAACGTACAGACCAGCTTCACATCATCTTCTCTGTGAGCTTTCTATGCCAAGCTTTATCTGTCTTAATTATTTCACTCCTTCTATTATTAATGTTTCTCCATGTCGAATACGATATCGCCACGCCATTGTCATTGTCAAATATGTATCTTTCGAAATCTCTCCTTCTCTAATTATGTAATCGGCTGCATTCACGTCCCTTATTCACAATGTTTTCGATCGTAAACTGTATGATCCGATGATCACTCGTCACATCACTTCTTACTTGCCAACCCGTCACCAGAAAGGTATTTTCTCTATTTTGCAGTGATAATAGATTTCCCATTAACCGTTTCAAAAGTTGATATTCCCGCGAAATTGCAAATTGTTAAATCATTTCGGATTATTAAATTTTCTAACACCTCCACTCTAGCATTGGCGAGTTAATCCTCCTACAAAGTAGATCTGCCATTTCAATCTCCGCCTAAAACTTTATACTCCATACTCCATATTATCATGTACTTTATACTCCATCGGAATTTTCTCAATTATGCGGAATATTCGCTTCCCTTTATCTTGCATTGTAATATACATTTATTACAACTAAAGATCTCTTCCCCTTTGTCAAAAGTACTGCTTATGTGTATTTCATATGAAATTGTTCAATCCTCTTGACTCTTAGTTTTTGATTTGTTATGAATATGGCAGATTTCCCTTTATTTTCAAATATGTTACGCTCAGACAAAGGCAGGCACTTCAGTCTCCCTCGACTTGTGAAGTGCTCCTGTACTATATATATATAT
>NNCF01131592.1:203978-313917 GCA_002313205.1 Laupala kohalensis | reverse complement strand
ATATATATATATATATATATATATATATATATATATATATATATATATATATATATATATATATAGAGAGAGAGAGAGAGAGAGAGAGACAATACATATACTAAAGAATAATGTTCCCTATTGAATTATGTTTTTTATTCATATGCACGTTAAAACATTTTGTATGTATACTCACGCAATATGAGTTTTTATTAGCAAACCGGGCCAGTTTCAGTAATGTTACACATATAAATTAATTTGGTATGTTTTGCGACTTTATTTCGGTAAGTTTTGCAAAGAATATAAATCAGGATGTATTACATTTTATTAAGTAAACGGTTAGATATACAGATAAGAAAAGAACATGTGTAACTGTTGAAGGCAGTGTGTTAGAAATAAAATATAACCATCTCTATGTACAAACCTGTGTGACTGACTATCGCAGAGCAATAACTATAGAGTTAAGAACTTGACATTTTAAAAGAATGTTACTTTTATAATGTCTAGACTCGCTGAGAAGAATTTTTTTCGAAACACCGCTTTTAAGAGTAAAAAAGGGAGAAATGTGACTTTTTGAAATTTAATTTTTTGCTATATTGCTCTAATTGATGTATCTTCTTTGTTTGTAAATATTGTTAATATAAATACCTAAAAACTACTATTTGAGTTTTTCAATACTTCGCTTTTTAATGAGTGAACAAAGTTATAAATGTTAGATATTTCTGTCATGCGCGTTAAGTGTATAATATATTATTTTCCTTGTATCCCACGAACCAATTAAGTTAACACTTTGATTTTTGTACAGAAGTACTGCTAAATTAAATACGTAAAAAAATTCTGAAATTGTCAATATTAGATGGATAAAGAGGGACATACATATTTGATGCGTTGATCTGACTTACTAATACATTAATCAATGCAGTAGAAAAATATTAATGTTAAGAACTTGAAATTTTGACAGGATGTTGAATTCGTATTATAAAGACACTGCAAGGATGTTCCAAAATTCCGATCTCACAGGGTTGGTTGGCGTGAAACGATTTTTCGTATTTTTACTATATTTGACAAACTAATTGACTCAATATCTCGATTTATGTTTGCAAACGATGCCAGTTCTTATACCTAGAAAATGTTTTTTGAGTTTAACGTTATTTGAATATTTATTGGTTTAAAGGACGAGACACGTTTCCGGAGGATAGTCGATAGCAATAACTACTTATTATTTAATTTTAGCTATTTTTATTTTTATTTAGATAACATCTCAACTTTTGAACAAAAAGGTTATTAAAATAAATATCCATACAACAATTTCTAGAATTTTCTGTATTTCAATTTTCAGTGTGAGCGTGATAATAAAATTATTCTGTGTATTGTCCTGAATGACTGACTAATTCAACGAAGCAGAGAGAAAAATTTGAAATTTTGACGGGATGCAGGTTATGTATTAGTATGTAAAAGCTTACTAAGAAAACATTTTTCGATGTTACGATTTCGAAGGAATGATTAAAGATACTTTAATGTAATTTTTCGAATTTTCAGCTAACATCACTAAATAATAAAGGTATTTAAACGATTTTTGGATATAAACGTGCCATTTTTTCAACGATTTTTATTTTAGTTTTTGTAGCATAATTTTTTCTGACTTACACGTTTTTTAAACAACTGATTCACTAGTAAAAAGATGTCATTCTTTTAAATCCATACTAATAAATAAATACGAGTGTTTTTTCGGAGTTGCTACCTGATGGCGACTAAAACACTGAACAGATCGTAGTGAAATTTGGCAAGGAGATATTTTGGGTGTCTAGAATGAATAAAAGCTAACTTTTATTTTTTTAATTTTTTAATGAGAAGATGATTTATTACGATAAATGTCGATGATTGGAGGGAATATCCACTATAGTCGCTTACGCTGCCTGAATGATTAGAGATGCGTGAAAACTATGAATGCCAATATTGTTCACCTCAAAGACTTCTAAACAAAACTCCGCGACAGCACATGACTATCTACAAAGAATAACCTAAATTATCGAAAAAAAATAAAAATAAAAGTACTTAAATGTTTCAGTTTAAGAGAGTAATTAAAAAGAAAAAATCAATCATCATCAAATTTAATGTTTTTTGTTGTTGTTGTTTTTTGCATTTAACAAAGAGAAAAAGCGCCTTTAAATCGTAAATTTGGACGAAGAGTTTAGATTTTACAAGTCTTTTTAATGAAATGGTGCAGGCGTTCTGCCGCCGTTGTGTCTTGCCTCAGTGGCGAAAATTTGACCTGCGACTCCCGGTGAGTGGGTTTGTTCTACCTGAGATGAATAGACACACTTCCGATTTTATGTCAGAATTGGGTCACCATTGGAGTTATAGGGGATGAACAGCCCAAGAACACCCATGATTCCGCACAAATGGGAGTTCAGCACATATGGGCGTTAAATAGGTCTAACTCTCCTAAATGTGAAGTGGGGTGCTAGTGCGAAGTGAATTCGACATTTCGACTGGTTCGTTTCACTCACAGATAACTTTACGTTGCTTGGTCAAGGGTGGTTTCATCTAAAGATTTTTTTATTCTTGCTGTTGGAGATTAAACTCAAAATGGTGTATGCAATTAAGTTTTGTATTATATTTGTATTACCATAATTTGTTAAAGTTAGAATGTCTACATTTGTTAAAAGAACAGTAAGTAAACTTATTTTGATATAACAGATACATTTAATTTTTTCCTAAGTAAACAAGATTGGTCTAACAAGTAAAAAATTCCCGGGCAACGCCGGGTAATCAGCTTGTATCTAAATTAATTATTATTTTATTATTATATAATAGATACATTTTACAGACCAAATTTGAAATTGTCAATCATATGATCAATGAAAAGTAAGAAATTCGAGACGTTGTGAAGTCTTCATAGTAGAAACGTTTTCAAAAGTTGCGGTTACATCAGATGTCCTGCAAGACTAACCAAATGTACAGCAGAAACAGTAAGTAAATTTCCCTCAAAGTAAAATATCAAAAATCATAAAAAGTGCATGAAATAAATTGATATAAAATAAATCATAGGCTAAGCTACAAAGAATATGCGATAAATATTTTCAGTTCTGTATCGTTTATTAATGTTCCCAAATTGTGTTTTTCCAATAACTGTACAATATATATTTTAAATACCATTTTTGGGGTAAAAATTTTATTGAACCAATTGTCATCACTAAGTCATCATAACAACGAAGATTATTTGGTCAGGGACGATGTACTTTTAGGTTTAAACAATGTCCTGTTTGTTTAAAAACACTTTATGACAGTGTATTTATTCTTAGAACTATCTATAGATTATTGTCTTCCCACTGATCACATACTGCTTGTAAATTTTTTTTGACAATAAATTTGTGTTTTATTCGTTATGTTTACCCGTGATACTAGGAAGCGTGAAGGTTTGCCTATCGCAGGGTGGCCAGGGGCAAGACCGCATCGATATGCATTTTCATGTGGATGGTTGCAAATACTTAGGAGAGTATTTACAGCGGGGTAAGTGAGCTTTAACCCGAGGTGGCAAATTCTAGAGGTGGAAAATTGATGTTTTAAAATTTAAAGGGATGTTTCATAAGCGAGAGGCTTAAAGATAGAAAGGAGGAATTTAACTATTCATTTATATTTCTCGAATAGTTTACGAACCGTAGCTAAAGTAATGCGTGAGTACAATATTACTGTTCAGGTGCTAAGTAATTACAGTTAGTTTCATTGACGACTGACTCTGAGAGTAAAGGAAGATAGTGGAACTAGTGTCGTATTGTTACTAGAGACAAACAAGACTGAATCCTTCACTCGTTTTTTTATTATGAACCTGCCATGGTGCTCTGGTTGTGAGTGTGTTGTTTAAGTTTATAAGTTAATAGTGATAACTTATGAACATTCTGTCACCCGTTGTCAAGATAAATTAACGCTCTTCAAGATAGGATCATACTCATAGGTAAGATATTTGAATATTTCCCTTTAATTCATACAACTCTACTCTCACGATACGCGCGCAGAATAGACCGTCGATTATCCAAACTTATGTTGTCAGAGACGGTTCGGATAATCAAAACTTCGGTTAGTTAAATATTACATTTTAGGTGGTGTCGTCCCTCAAAACAGTTCACGATAAATTATTTGAGAGAAAATGTCTACCTTTAATGCGTCGAAATATTATTTATCTAGTGCTGACTTGTATTTTTGCGTTTTGGGAATGGCGATATCGACATCGTCACGATTACATTTGTTACTCTTATCTTCCATAATATCAGTTCGGATAATTAAAGCTCTACTGTACTAGTTATTTAAACCCATGTTTTCCAAAGGATCAAAGGATCAATATCGTCCCCCAGGGGTCGACTCCAACCTGCAGGGAGTTCATGTCAGCGAAAAAAATTGGGGGTGCAAAGGGATATAGATGGGGGTACCTACATAATACTGTCTTAGAATTATAAAATACCATATTAAGTATATTTCCTAAAATTGAGTAAGTAGGTTATCCGCATTTCATGAAAGTTTTAAGCAATGACGCTATGAAACATCCCAGGTGGAAGATTATATTAGGACCCTGATAAAACAGATTTGAAATACATCCTTACCAACGAAAAATTTCAGATGAGTCGCACGATGGACAGTTTTTAACGTTAACTAAGACGTTAAAAATAGACGATGGTTCCCGGGCGTCTTACAATACATCTCTACTCATTGCAAAATCAGGAAAGTGTAGTTCTTATGGGGCAGTCTCTAAAAGGATAGCCAGCAATTTTTGACTTACCTTTTACTTATCTGACACTACCGCGAGAGTTTTTGAAAGGTTTTCTATTTCCGTTCCTTTCATTGTGGAAAGGTGCTCAAGCATGGTTGCCTATCTTCTTACCAAAAAATAGAAAAAAGAGAGATTGTAAATCAGTGGCTGAGGAGAAGGTTCAACCTAATTGAATTACAGCCAAATATTAAAAAATTTGCTATCAAAGCATCAGGCATTCATTATTTTGTGTTTTTATTTTTCGTAAGAACATTTCTAGATTTGAATTTTGTATCAATTTAAGGAATTTATGTATAAAACTTAACACGATTATTTTAATTTAAAATTTTCCGCTCTACAATAAAACCTTTATAATGTAGTGTTTTCAGTCAAAACTGTATTTTAATTTGATTGAATTTGAAAATTCATTGTTAGGAAGTCAGGGGGTCCACCCAAAAATTTACAAAACTGACACAGGGTCTAAGGGATGAAAATGTTTGGGGATCTGTTATGTTAAAGAAAGAATGAGCCTTCAGTTACTAATGTACGAGTTTCTATCCAATGTTTATTTTGGTCATTTTTAAGGATTTTCAAGGCAAACGATCTCATCTTTACCAGTTTTGTAAACAATAGTAGCATTGGCAGTGTTTCAAAGTGCTAGTCACACTGCTTGTACCAATAAGTTTCAAGCTCTAGTACACACTATAATACATATCACATATAAGATTTATTTGCACAGGATAAGAGATTTATAGGAATAGAGGCTGCAAGGATACCAGTAGCCCACAGGTGGCAAAACTTTAAATCCTCTGATAATACTTATAGTAGAGAATTTTTCGCACAAGTCTACATCGCAACTTTAATTATAATATTGTTGCTGCTGTTATAGAAGAAAGAGTTGCATTCATGAAGAAAATAACTTACTGACTGTTGACTACTAACGCAATATTTCATTGGAACTTTGTACTTTGTACGTACATGAATAGTATACTAGTATATACCTACTTTTTTTTTTTTTTTTTTGCGATTCATGTGCCACTTAACAGTTCACTTTATAAAATTCACCATTTGTTAGGGCAAAAAAGGGTATTTAAGAAATTAAAAATAGAAACAGCAAAAATTAACCATAAGAAATTGAATTGTAAACAGAACATATTTTAGTTTCTATTTATATTTGCTAAGCACTTCCCAGCATTCGATAGACACATTAATATCCATGTAAGTACTCGGATAAGTTTAGGTGTAAATGAGGTAAATATCCAGCAAAACATAATTCCCTAGATTTTAGATTTCCTTTCTCCTTTTTATCTTTTTTGGGTGCACAATATTTATTTCAGAATTCCTAAAGACACGATAATTATATCCACAATTTAGTAATAGAAGTAGACTAGCTACCTGTTTGGACCTGGAAAAACCTTGCTGTTGGGGAAAGCAATAACTGAGGACAAACACATCGTCACATATTCAGAACAATTCAGTGAATTAAATAGAAGATGAAGTTTTTATACATGTATTTCACATTTTTCATCTGCTCCCAATACATTGATTGTTCAAAACCACTTGACCATTAGAGACAGCAATAATTTAATTGATTTGCTATTTAATCGATTACTTTATTTATCAATTTAATTAATTTCTTGACATCAATTTATCGTTTCACCCCCAAGTTTTTATAGTATTGTTATATCATTTTAAATCGTGATTAAAAACTAAAATTTGAAGAAATCAATTCATTAAATACAAATTGTTTAAAATCTCAAAGTCAGTATGATAAAAATTCTGAAAAGTTTATGTCCAAAATTACAAGCAGTGGCATAAAAATAGTATTGTCTCATTGCCACATCTATGCCATTTGAGACGCTTGAGGTTGAAAGTTTGTCAAACTTTTCAGTCTCTTAATTTATAATTTTGTGAATAAGTGAATTTTTTTGTTTGTCCCTTGTTTTAATGAGAATCTTTTATTTTGTATATATACATGTTAACAAAGTAGTTACATTATAGTAATATTTTCCCATATTCCATTTAACTTTGTGAGGTCTAGAACTAAATATAATTAAACAAAATATTTTATTTATTTGATAATAATTTAAAATTAAGTACTTCAATTATGTTGCTTTGGTGCATAGTTGGTGAAATTATTCAGTGAGTAATTATTTTTTGTTCTCTTTATTAATCGATTATTAGTATCACAGTTACCATCTCTATTGAGCACACATCTGGCAAGTAGGTTATTAACAATAAATTAGAAGGAATTTTAAATATATAAAAAACATATCAAAATTGGAACATACAATGAACCTCACAGAGGTATGTTAAGGATAGAATAGAAAAAAGAAAAAAAATAGATTACTTCTATTTCTTTCTCTAAGAGTTTACTACTGGAACAAGGACTTCTCATATAAATATCATAATACTGATAAATGGATTTGTTAGAAACTACAGGTAAGAGGTAGATTTTGCTTGCCATGCAGTACTTTTTTCTTAAGTTCATTCCTCCAGCAAAATAATTACTACCTCAACACCTTTCTTTTACCTACAATATCATTAACACTCTTTAGATTACATTCATTATTTTAGAATATGTTTTCTTCCATCATACTCATGATAAGACTTGTACTTTCTACTGCTGAAACTGAAATAAAATTTTGCTAAAAATTGTTTGTATAAATTGTTTGATCTATTACACTTTAAAAGATTAATAAAATGAGTCAACAGGAAAAGGTTAACAAAGTAATTTCATGAGAGATTGCATCGTAACCGAACAATCTCTCTGAAATAGTGTGATTGTCACACGTGCACCATCACTAGGTACAATAATACACTGGCCATAACTACCAAATAACAATCCTCTACAAGAAGAACTAAATTAAGTTCACCAGATAACAACAACAATTCATAAACATGAAACTTTCCATTAAATGCTTGCTCCAGCATCAAATAACTGCAACAAAAGTTTATATAGAGATTCGTTCACCAATGCAAATTTTTTACCTTCTTGCCCATGAAGAATCATTACACAGATTAAAAATACATAACTAATACTCATTTTTTATAAGTAAACAACTTACTAGAGTTGAGATAATTTTAACTTTTTTGTAATTCTAGCTCACTAAAGACATTTTAGAAAATGCTTTCTAAATTAAGCTAATTCAGACTTTCTCGATAAATGCTTATTTTATATGAATGAAATAGAATAGATAATCATTTCCTTTCTCTTATTTTGTAACGATATATAATAGTTAAGATAATAAAATGATGACGCTTTTACACATTAAATTCTTCATGGTAACATTCACGTAAATCTAATAAACTCTCTAAACTAGCTGCAAATTCATCATTCTCAAGTCCTGAACTTCTGAACTGATGGAAACTCTTCAATTTTAATTTTGTCACTTGCGTGTGCAAACTTTCCAACATGTCTCCAACACTTCTGCTACTGTGTAATCCTGCAATTACAGGAACCGAGACTACACCTGGAAAACAAACAAATAATAGAATAAATAAAGAGAGAGAAAGAGAGACCCTTTGAATCCCAATAGTAGAGATTACTTCTATGCCTTCATAATAAATTTTTAAAATTTACTGTTAATGGACATAAAAATTCGTAATTTTATAAACCACTGCAAGTTGATAGTATGCATTAGACTCGATCTATTGATATTTAAAAATTTGGATAGAAAAAGTAATGAATATGAGAAATTTATGAACCTAGGACCATTATTACACATTATAGTATTACCAAAGAAATTTTAGTAATATATTGACAATAGCTCTGAATCAAACCTGTCCATATGACAAAACTGTGGGAAAACTGACAACAAAAAGAAACTTAAACCGATAATACATAACAAAAATATTTCTTCCGTGTATTCGTGGAAAAGATTCATTACTACCAATGTCCTTGCAACTGGACAAAAAGATTACAATAATGACACCAGATACACAAAAAACATAATATCCCAAATCATCACCTGACAGTCTTTGAGAGAAAACTTTCTTATATGACTAGGATTAAATTATGGAACTACCTCCCTGAAGAAGTGAAAAAGTAAACAAGACAGAAATTACTAAGAAACTCAAGAATTAGTGAAGCTTTCTAAACATTAAAAGGAATATATTCTCAGTTAAATAACATAAAATAAAACAAAAGCACACAAACTGGAAGAGAACTCCATTATCTGAATAACGTGACAAAATATCCATGATAAAGCATAAACCACAGATAGAAACATTTGACAATAAGAGTATCTCTAGGATCCTGCAGCTGTTACAGAATAGAAAATGAAATAAGAAATACATTAAAATACCTGCCTTAAGGGACATATTTAATACTTAGTAATTGTAATTAAAATAACTTTTAACAATATAATTTGCTTCTTTGATTTTTGGTTTTTACTTCTTTTTTCTTGAATTGGCTTTGCTTTTACATTAAAGACATTTATCAACATGGCAATTTTTTTTTATATTAGCTTGGAACTTGTGATGTTTGGCGAGACTCTTCTGGACAAGATTTAAATACTACAATCAAAACTAAAATTTCTCTGGAAACATACATACATATTTCAATAACAATTTAATGTTTCAACAGCAGCACCCATATAGGTCACTCCCAATTACATAAATTTTTAGTGTCTTTGATATTTTAATAAAAAATCACAAATGAACGTTTAACGTAAAATGTAAAAAAAATGTTTCATTCATAATATTCTTAAAATTTACAGCATTTTTGTTATATATTTGGGAATATTTAGCAATGTACTGTATGTTCTTGCCAGATTGGCAATGGTGTTGATTGCAATGATGGTGCCGTTGTGAGTATGTGAGAGTAGGTATGTATGTGATAGATGTGAAACAGATTGACCTGCCCAAGGGGAAAGATTTGACTCCAGAGGTTAATCTGCTTGAATGGTGAGTAGTACGAGACACACAGTTGGTGCGAGTCACTTATGATTGAAGATTGAACACAAAAGGCTCACCGTAATGTCATTACGACAATGCCATATGAAAAGATATAATGCAAATACAAATAAATAATTTTTCATAATTATAATAATAGCCGTTATTATTATTAAGTTACAAGTGAAGATAAATTAAAATCATTCCACAAATAAGCTTCTCTATTTCTCAAAAGTTAAGCTTCTATAGGGATAGTAGATGTTTTATTGGTAGTGTCAATGTCCTGTTCAAGTAAAAATTGGGGAAAAACAACCAAACTTTTAAAAATAAAAACCCAAAATACGCCATCCTTGACATTATTCCTATTATTTTAATAAATCAAAAAATTAAGTATTTATACATCAAATACCATAATTTCTTGGATCAAAATTCACAAATAGTGAAGATATGAATTTTTTCCACAAAGGATCATGTAGGAGCAGCTGAAAATCTGACACAACTGCAATTATTGTTGTATGTTACAAAAAATATACCAGAAAATTATAAAACGTTTTCATATGTCACTCTAAAAGGCTGCATATCTAATTATCATATTTACAATTTTTTGTTTTAACTTCTTGAAAATATCCTAAAAAATACATTTTCACGTTCTCCATTTCATTCTTGCCCAATTTAAAAAATATTTTTATAATATTTTAAGTCAATAACTCTGAAATATTACTGTAAAACTTGAATTCATGGACATATTTGGAAAAATGATTGATTGTGGAATGATGAAACCACTATTCTTAGAATGAAAGCAAAGATTTGTCAAATTACCTGAGTTATCCGTCCTTGGTGTGTTGCCCACAGTTCCATCACGAAGAATATTCTCTGAAAATAAATTTGGAAATGGAGGGGCAACTTTACAGGGGAAATCAGCTGTATGCGTAATAGAAGCAGTGGCATAAGAGCAACATGAAAGGAAGAGAGAGATCATTTCCTGCACAGTCGTGCAACGATATGCAGGATTCCAATCATGGTAATTGTGGTTTGGGCTGCAACATAAGAAAATCAATCTGTTACAAAATCATGAAAATATCAATATAAGATAAATATACATCCTCCAGTTTATTATAAGAATATTTATATCCTCCAGTTTAAAACATTTCAATCCAACAGCTAACATACAGTCTATTGAAAGGAGAAAGAAAATTTATTTCTATTTTGTGGCTCAAGAAAAACTGTCTTATGATCTTCAAATGGTAGCAACAAGGGATCTGTTAGGTTCAATCAAGTGGAATGTGTGGATCTCACCTTGAAAATGCCAAAAATATATCATTTTAGAAATGACTAAAACTGTGTACACTGATCCCAATATGGTTTCATGTTGTGCTTCCTCCTTGAAAAGTAATTGTACAATTCCCAGTAGAAATTTTCTTTTTTCAAATTTTCATACATTTAAAAAATAATAATTTCTCTAATCATATTTAAAAATATACAACAGATGAGAAGGAAGATACAGATGTATATAAATGATCAGTATTTGTAAACTACCAAGTATCGTTACATAAAAAGTTTATCTGAAAACAATATTCTTTCATGTTTTATCCATTTGTGGATTGTTTCTAGTTGATTCTTATTGCAGACCAAACGAACAAAATACACCCTGAATTTTTGGAAATCAGAAATAAAATATTGCAGATTGTACTATGAATATACATAGTGTATAATGCAAATAAAATAGTACACATACCACAAAATGATAATATAAATAGTGTTTTCCAAGTAAGAAAGAGCAAACAATCGATACATTACACACGTTACCTATGCATGCTTACCTCCTCAACTTGTCCTGAGAAATGCCTCGTAGCACAACTGATTGCACCCAAATACGGTCATCATTGAGTGAACAAGCTGGAGTGAGGCTCTGCCACAACGGCCCTTCCCACTGCTCTAGCATGCTCAACAGGGACGCGCCCTCTGGAATAGGGAAGGGCATACCCACACTAGCAGCCGCAGCTGTGCGCCCAACCCGGGCAAGGCATGCACACAATTCAGCTAAGGTCCCATTACTTCCTCGCATTCGGTAGCTTAGTGTGGTTGAATCCAATGCAGCAGCCAAAATTGCACTAGTTTGGTAGGGTGAATTGATCTGGAAAAAGTAAATTGCATTTGATGAACATAAGTCATATGGTAGAACCTCTTTAATCTGACATGTGCAGGACAAGAGGCTTGCCAAATTAGGGATTTTTCCACACAAAAAAAACAGGTTTTACAATGAATGAACAAAGGTTATAAACATGTTTAAAATTAAATGTTTTTATATGTATTTATCACTTACATTAAAAATAAAACAAATTAATGGCATAGAACAAATTTTTTAAAACAGCTTACTCTAAATCAAACTCTAACATCCTTTTAGAATCTCTTTTACAATAAATTTGATTACTTATAGTAATAATGTTATAAATAAATAAACTTTATTGTCAAAAAAGCAGTTGCAAACTGTGTATGACCACATGGGGGGTAATAAACTAAGTTACTCTCTGGAGAGAAGCAAGGGACCATCCCATCAATTCCGATCAAGGGCCCATGGGCAGTGGCGGATATAATATTTACAAAAGAAATTATTTAATAAATACTTACTGTTATCCATTTATTATTCAAAAATTTTTTTTAGATATTAGTGCAGTAAAATTTTGAGATTAATAAAACAAAAGTATTAATGACATTCCCGCCCAAGGAATCCACCACTACCCAAAGGAAAAACAGAGTAAAACCCGGGCTGGGATGGGGCTACAGAGATAATGTACACAACCATGTCCAGGTTGTGTACAGTTAGAAATAAACTATTAATAAACAAAGGGAGCAAAATCAACATGCATGAAAAAGGAATTTAATCAATATCTATAGTACAATAACAATGGCGTGATAAAGTATAAGAGATTTTATCATCACTTACATCATCCAAAGTCATGTGGAAAACTATATTATTAGTAAATTGAAACTCTCATTAACTTTATTCATTAAAATCTGAAATTTTTTCACATTATAGAAACAATAGCACATTAAAAAGCTTTTAACTGTGGATTTAAAGAGATTCAATTTATTTATATCTTTTAGATTTTGGGGAAGGAAAGTATACAAAATTATTCCTGAATGATAAGGGCCTCTTTGGCAAAGAGTTGTTGACATGCAAGGACTATGAACATTAGCCTTATTTCAAGTGTTGTGTTCGTGAACTAGACTATTTCTTCTAAAGCAGAGATGGGATTTTAATAGTTCTGTCTTAAAAAACATGACTACTTCATAAATGTATATGCAAGGGAGAGGGAGAATATTTAATTCTCTAAACAAAGGTTTACATGAATTTCAGGAGTGAGATTTACATATAATCCAAGATATTCTCTTTTGAATTCTAAAAGTTTGAATGCTCTGAGCGGATTGACCCCAGAAGATAATTGACAATTATCTGGTCCAGCAATGTTTGGGATGAACCAGACATACGAGTGGGATTGATTATCGTAGTAACAAGATTGAAGGAACTGATTAGATTATTGAATCAATTCTTGGGATTGTGCGCGGAATCTAATTCACTGAGGAAATCAATGTTGAAATCACCACAGAGAACAATAGATTTCATATATTTCTCTGGTAGAGGTTTCATAATTCAGAAAAAAATATTTCAAGATCTGATTGAGGAGGTCTGTAAATACACAAAACTACATGCCTTTATCAGTCAAATGAACTAAAGAGAGTTCAAAAATACCATCCAAGCAGAATTTCTCGGAACCTAATAGTGAGGAGGATAAAATAAAATTTCTAATGTAGATGCATGTACTGCCGAGAGGATGATGATTACCTCTGAAATTTTGTCGACAGTAAAAACTAATTAAACTATAATTTGAAATAAAAGTACTTTTAATGTCATTATCAGAAAGTCAATGTTCTGATAGACATAATTAATCAAATGGATAGTCTAGTAAAAGAATTTCAATATCTATTACTTTGTGGTAAAACGACTGAACATTATGATGTAAGATATTTATTTTATTTTCTTGAGGGATGCAATTGAATTCAGATGGTTCAGGAGATATTTACATTTTGTCATCTTTGAGCAACACATCAAACTTTTGACCGTAAGTTATAACCGTGTTTGGGGCCAGCAGAAGTCAGGGTTTGGCTCGATGAAACAGATTTGGACGGGAGAGGTGAGATAAGGGGCAGAAACAGGTCAAGGACAGGAGAAGAGATGGGAGTGGGGAGAGATGGAAAAAGTGACGAGGTAGCAATAGGGGTGGGTGATGGATTTGGTGAAGGTGGAGGAGGTGAGGTGAGGTAAGGTAAGGTATGTAACTAAGAGAAGTGAAGAGTTGTTTCCCAGATGGTCTCAGATGAAGGCCTTGCTGGGTAAAGTCCTTGGCAGAAAGGTGGGATTGCAGATCAACAAATGTGATGTTTGTGTCTGCCAGGTGCTGTCTTAGAGCAATGTTGTGTTGTTAATTTTATTATTCAAATGTGGCATGTTGTAGTGTGGAGGCAGGCTAGAAAGTATGAAGTTAGCGCATTGGGAGACCTGTTTGAGTTTTTGCATATGTTCGCTAGGGTTGAATTGACCACCCAAATTTAAATCGTTTTGCCCACCAATAATAATTACTATGTCCCGCTAATTACTATGGGTAAACAGGTTTGTGTGCGGAATAGGATGGGATGAAAGAAGTGGCAGGGGTGGGTAAAGGGAGGAAATGGAACATGTCCTCTAACACGCTAAACCTATTTTGTGTCAAGAGATGGGATGGTGCATGTGTTAACAAATTGTGGCAAACTTCAAGTACATTGGATGAAAATTATTTACAAACCGTAATGGTTATTGCAAAAAATGCACAATGATAGAACATTGTGGAATACATAATGCCGGATGAAAGAGATTTTACTGTAATAGTCGTTATGATAAAAGAATATGACCAATTTTTAGAATAAAGAAGTAAAATGCTTACTTCTTTATATTCTGCATTAGCCTTGAAACTAGCCTAGTTTACCAAAATAATTAGTTATAAATATTATACAAATAACTTTTTAAGAATCACAAGATTTTATTCTTTTACAGTTTTTATCAGATTGATTTCTTCTAATTCAAAAAATCAATCAATATCAAGAAATGGAAGAAGCAGTATCATGAAATACTGCAAATCGAGAAATTAATTTCAATGATTAAAACGGCTTCTCTAAAAGAGTAATGCTTCTTTCTAAATCAGTTTCATTTTTGACTGTGTAATACAAAGAATTTTTGAATTTGAATTTTAACACACATACATTTCCATTCATTAAAGCTAATTTTAAAATTAGCTCCAGGATCAAGAGATATTGTTCAAAAATAAACATGTAAGAGCATTTCATAACAATTCCAATTCAAAATAAAATGGCAACTTACATTATACTTTATATGAGGAAACTCTCGGGCAGCTCCTGGCTGCTTCCATCCAGAGGATCCCAAACAAATAGGGACAAATAATGATGCATGTTCATTAAGCTTGGGAAACAAGAGTGCTGTATTAATTGCTCGGATGCAATCAGCTGTTGGAGTTGCAGCTGGAGATGATGGTATACTAGGAAAGACAAGTACACTCTTACTGGAATATTCATCTTCAAGATGCTGAAGAGATGAAGCTCCAATGCCTGAAAATCCGTCAGATGCATCCATAAGAAGATGAAATCCCTGGTAACAAACAAAACACTACAATGTTGACTGACAGCTCCTTCAATAGCATTAGACTACTAAAGAATTTTATCTGGACAAGTTGGTACGCCAGTGATCAAGATGACCAGAATGATACTGGTGGGGGGGAGCAAAAGTAAACATATTGTGGTGAGATTACATGACAAATATTCTACACAAAAGTTAAGCAATAAAGCCATCTACAAAACTCTGATAATTCTATAACAAATACAAAAGTGGCAAGTCATTACACAATAAATATGAACAAAGCAGATGGCCCAAAAGCACATGCTCTCACAATCATCACAATTAAACCATAGAGTACATATTTCATTTCATATTTAACAAAAAAAAACAGTATATTGAACTAAGAAAATGATGTAATTGAATTCTTTTCATTAATGACCACAAACTGTGGCTTTTCTTATGCTGTAGAGAAAATAGTAAATTTTTAGAAAATTGATAGTATAATTGTTTGAGATAAACAATCTTCTAATAAACAAGTGATTGGTAAATAGGTTTCTTCTGGAGGAAGGGAAGCTTAGATAATAAGTAAAAAAAAAAGAAGAAATTGTTAAACTTACAGCATTATATATAACAGACATCTCAAATTTAATTTATTAATATAGTTTCAATGATTTGGGGGGTATTTTGCAATTTTTGCAATTTTGGAAAAATCTTTGATTTATATTACCTTTGAATCTTTGTTTATTTACAGCTGTCTGCAAAATAGTTTAGGTTGATAAATAAGTTTTGAAATTTGGTTCTTGAAATTGTATTATTTTAAATTGAAGAGTGCAAAATTACATTTTCTAATTGTTCTACAGAATCTACTTATCAGATACACATACTACACAAAAAGAAAAATTGAAATGGCCAGATTAAAAAAAAAATTAATTCTCAAAATTTCAATTCAAGAAAACTTATTGAAAAATACTGCTTTTGTGGTAAATTATTTTCAAATTAACTTATATGATGGCTAAGTGATAAGTAAAGAAACTTTCTGACACTTCTTAAACTAATATTAAACAAATATAAATATATTTGCTGTTTTTATGCATTAAAATTTCTTTTTTCTGTTATTGTCACTTCAAATTTCTCTTATTCATACATTCAAATTTTTAGAATTCAAAAGGTTTTCAAGGTTTCCTAAAATATACCTAATTTATCATAATCTTGGTTAAAAACATCAATAACGGAATCATGGAAGCAAAGACGCTACCTCCAGACCACTTCCATATTTTTTCTGTTCAGAGAGAGCGCATTTTTGTATACAACAATTCTTAAGAGTCAAAACTTTTTAGGTTTGCGAGTATAGTAAATATACTGAAGTTACTGGAACTTGTGGTGCACCAAACTTATTTTTATAGTAGTACAGATTGAATTTTATTTTTTGTGAATTTTATTGTGTTTATTGTGCTTATTTCCCAGTCTTTTATTACCACAGTTTCCCCTATTATAATTCATTATCTCGTTCGGAAATCTTTTCAAATGTAGAATCCTTAACTAACCTTCTTTTAAACAAATTTTTATTGTAACTTTTGATACTGAATTGTAACTTCAATATTTAAGTAATACTAATATCTCAAGTCTTCTCCAAAAATTCATTTCGCCACTGGTTTTACAGATCATAAGAAATCTTTTACAAAAGCAATTATGCACAATTTTAAAACTCTAGTCTATTTGTGCAACTGCAAGAGTTTAAGCAATCTTATAGTTTATAAAATGTAAAGTGATATAAATTAACAATATTTACAATAGTGTGTTTAGAATTTGTCAAGTGGTGTATTAATATTATGCAATGATGATTTGTTACTGGACTTCTCTATTTCCTGGTGATATATGTCTTTTCAGATTTTGTTATTCAATTTAAAGAATGTCTTTCAAGGCTAATAACAAAACAAATGTTGACTTATAAGACTTTTACTGAATAAAATAAGATTTGAAAATTATTTATGCAATTATCTACTGTATTACCTGGAAGTTATCACATTCTTCCACAAATCGTCTAATACGATCAATGAAGTCTTCTTGAAAATCTTGGTCTTTCCACACATCTACTCCACAGTTAAAAATTTCAAAAGGTTTTGATGTTGAGTTGTATTCATATTCATTAATAATATGCACTGTATTAGGATGGTAACGTGTCACTAGAAAATCTGACCAAGAGTTCACTTGCTCTTCCAAACGCTTGACATTTTCTAAAGCTGAAAACAAAACACAAAATTAGTCGACTAAAAAAAGAAACAAGAGTTAGAACATAGCTGCAATACAAAATTTATGTGATCTAGTAAAATTAATATGTGAAAGATATCAATGCAATAGAAAGATATCAAATAGACTTGATGTATTCTGAAAAAATATAGCTCAATATTAAATCATAAAGTATATTTCATACATGCATCTCCCCCACATGTAGGAGTAGCATCCAATAGTTGTAGAAACTCATTCTTCTCTGAACTAGGTTCTTGAATAACCTCAACTTTGTCACCAGGCCAAAGAGGATCAGTTTGTTCTGGGACTGAAGGTTTGTCATACAATTCGCCTCTTTGAGGCAGATGGTTTAAAGTGCCTTTCAAATCAACTGTAATAAGTCGTGGCGTGTACGTCACATGTCCCTAAACACGTAAAATAAATACAGATTAACATTCAAAATTTTAATTCAATTACTTATTTTAGCATTTGTTCACCTCACCAAATTTGTCAGTCCTTCCCGATAAAGTACGTCATGGTTTATTTCTGATGGATTGTCACTATCATAGCTGAAACCCGATTCCTAAAGAAAATTAAAATTAAGTTACATCAATTATAAAAGGTAACCTCGTGACACCTGTCAAACTTTAACATACTTGAATATTCCACCAGTGAGCCCCGATAAAATTCGAAAAGGTTCCCAGTTGAAGAGTAACAATTTCCCTGCATGAAGACATCACAAATCAAATCAGGATTTTTATCCTTGGAGTTCTCAAATTTCAATCGATTGAAGAATCCTGAACGTAAATTACTAACACAATGCCATGTTTATCACCTCAACTCACACTCTACTTCTCTCAACTTCACCGTAACCGGCGTAACTAATGTGTTTCACATGTGACGTTAGCTACGAAATTTGTGTTTTGTTCTCTACAGTATGTTTGTAGTTGAGATGAAGCCACAGTGTAAGATAGAGAAGTGGGCCGAACCCCACTTGGTCCTCGACTTTGCTGTGTGGTGATTGTATCGACATTGCTGCAAACTAAGTTGGCGGAGCACTCTACTATTCATTTCGAGGGCATAATGCGTACTCTCCGCCGAAAAGATATTGTCTTTTTCACTCGCACGACGTAAACAGAAAGATTATGTTACAGTCAGCTCACCCTCCGGAGATGACTTTCTGAACTGTGGTCGGTACTTTCGCAAAAACCTGAAAGTTGGGATTTAATTTCCGGAAGACTGCTGAGCTCACGCGCACTTCCCAGTGTGATGACGAACGACCACATTTCATCCAGAGACTGGCAATATGTCAATAAAACGAGAAACCTGTAGAGATAGTCCAAGCAACAATTCGGACCGCCGCTCTTCCGCTAAGTGACAACACTGTCGCGTGGAAACTGAAGCAATCTCGTCTTAAGGTGGCTCCATATATTCGTCATTCGGTGAATCCCGAACAACCGCTAGCCGAATAGCGAATAGTGTGGAATGGTTGCTTGCTATTCGTCGCATCACGAATAACGGTGCTCGCCCTTTCCCGCAGTGTGTCATTCTGTTGAGACATATAAAAGGAAGCCGAGCATTGGCGAAAATTCGCGACTGACTTGTTCGTAGTATTTTCCACGTATTCGTGCTTTTACGAATACCAAGAATTGCGAGTATACGAGAATTACGATTCAAATTATTTCGAGTAAGTAATCGCTGAAAAATAATTATTTATAATTTTTCTTCTTATCGTACAAAGTAAAGTGTTTTTAGAAGTGATCAATAGAAAAATTGGAAGTAATAAAGTAGTGATAGAGTAACTTCATTTATTGTCCCCAACATGGTCATATGCAGTTTGCAACTGCTTTTCGAGAGTAAAGTTTATTTGATGGGTGATTTAAACCACAAACATTTTTATTCCCTTTATTTTACTTTTTTATTATTAGCATTCTCTATTTTTGGAAGTAATAGCAAATATTNAATTCGTGCGAGGACGAGGCTAGTGAAAATAAAAAATACTATAATAATAATAAATATAAATAAATAATAATAATAAAATATTACATTTAAATGCAATGAATGATTGTGTAATAAATAAATAGAGTGGGATGTTGTGGAGACACAAATTAAAATAGTTATACAGTATCGACTCTTTTAGAGTGAGTAAAAACTATAATGATTATAAGGATCTTAAAAATTCGAGAAAACCAATTACTATAGAAATATCCATATTGTAACGTACCATTCGCTACATTTATTTATTTATGTGTTTAATCAGGGTGTGTGTTCGCGAAAATTACAATCTATTGGGCCAACATAAGTCAAGATCCTTATTGATGGAATAAAAGAACTTAACATGGAACAATTTACATTTAATCATAAAAGAAACATAAAACTTTAGACACACAACCTAAAAAGGAAACTTCTTACTCACCCAAAACATCCATACATTCACACAGTATAAATTCCTTTCCCCTCCAAAATAGTTACAAAGTTCGCTCACTGTGTTAATTAAATTGTCAATTTGGTTTAATAACCACTCTTTATGATGTGAATAACTTCAGACAGTTCATGGAATAATAATTTGACATTTGCAGCTGAATAATAAGCTGTTATTGAGTCACGGCTTTATAGACATATAATTGAATGGACCTCACCATTGAAGACAACTGATCATTGACGAGTGAATTTATAAATTTAATTATTGTCAAAAAACAGTACAAACTGCGTATGACCACGTGGAGGACAATAAACTAATTTACTCTCCGAAAGCAAGCAAGGGACCATCCCATCAATTCCGATCAAGGGCCCTAAGGCAGAGGCGGATTCAAAAATTTCAGCAAAAGTTCCTAGATAAGATAAAAAGTTGGCTGCGAGTTATAATACTAATAGAATGTCAATATGTTTGTAATTTTAAGCAAAAAATTACATGTACAAGTTATTATCGAACTATAGATTATTCTGAGTATAGTGTTTAAAAATCATAAGAATTGAAATAACACTAAATTCACGATTTATTGTTACAATAAACACGCCCCTAGACAAAGCCTAGAGAACCTGTATGATAAATCCGCCTCTACCAGAAGGAAAAACGGAGAAAAACCCGGGCCAGGATGGGGCTACAGAATTTATGTACACAACCGTGCCAAAGTTGAGTACACATAAAACTAAATTAATATGAGCCATAAGACAACACAATCATGCAAGAAAATAGTTTTTGAAATTGTTATAAGTTGTTTAAAAAGTACTACAGCAATGGCGTGATAAAGTACAAGACGAATTTAACTTTTATTAAAATCAATAAATTCTTTTACATTGTAGAAGCACTGGTGCAGGAGGTAGTTTTTAACCGCTGATTTGAACAGATTCAATTTCATAATGTCTTTTATATTCTTGGGCAGGGAATTATATAGAACGATTCCCGAATGATAAGGTCCTTTTTGGCAAAGAGTGGTTGACACTCTAGGCCGATGAATATTACTACTATTGCGTGTATAGTGTTCGTGAACGAGACTGTTTCGTATAAAGAAAGGGCATATATAAAGAATGCGGCAGCATGGACGACGGAATAGCAATACATTCTTTCCCCTCGGCTTGACCTTGATGAGCGGTTGCAGCATTTAGCTCCTGGACACTCCACCAAGTTCATAATCTCGCGGCGTATTCGTTTACTCGCGAACACGTACACTGGAAATTCAGGCTCGGCACGGCTGATGATTTAGATTGATGGCCGTTGTTAGCTAGTCCCTTCACGATGACTATCAATTCGCACAAGCACGACGGAACACACCAAATACTCGAGTTATCCTGAAATGCGTACTCCTACGCTCTACGTACTCGCAATAAAGTAACGCTCACTGATTTAAGCTATTCGAGTGCGTGATTACGTCGTCGCCTCGGATACACACGGCTACAGGACTCTATTGGAATTTTTGGCGTACATGCGATAACTAGCTGTATTCAGCCACGATACTGGCATCAATCGACCAGCCCTCGCGCGAATGAATGTCCGATCGTTTTTCTGGAGTTTTCTCTGGTGATTTCTGCGATTGAATCTCACGAAGTGAGCCAAACCGTACTCTGCTCGTCCATTGAGTTCTCACGCCCCTAATTGGTCGCCTTACGTATTTCTGGAACTCTATGTTTTAACCGCTTTTTCTTCTGCCATTACCTGCTAACGTCATTCAATAGATTTTCTTTATTGCTTTTTCTCACGCCAGTTTCCAACCGACATCTCGCAGCCGGTGATGACGCAACTGAACTAACTTATTAGAGTCTGCTTGAAATATTGTGAAATTTCGAGTTTTAATGATTTATTAATTAAACTTATGTTACAATATGGAATAAAAACTATCTTATTGATGATTTAATTTAATTGATTGAATTAAGATTAGATAAGTCCCATTTACTTAAAAACAAGACTCAGCTACATACGCAGCAGCACTTCAGATTCACTCTCCATAACCTCTAAACACTAACGAATATCCATCGTTTACAGAACGACTAGTTACTCGGCAAATTGTTTGTATCTGAACCAGTGCGCTCGCCAATTGACGAATACTCCGCAAATACCCCGAGCAAGTCACTATTGCTCGGGATTCGTCGTATGACGAATGTATGGAGCCGCCTTTAGACAGCTCTCCTACGTTGATCAGTTAGCCGTGAGCTGCCGTAACGGTGAGTCTCAAGAGTTCGAAGTATATGGACGGAAAGTTATGGACAGTAAAGCTGTTAAAACTCTCTTGAACGTATTCCAAATCTTTGACGAAAACACCTGTCTTATGATAGAGGGATTACCTGGGTCAATATTACATCTCAGAATTCTCCGAAATGATTTCGAAAGTACGTCCATGCTCTGAGCCACATGTTTGTTTATCTTACATTCATTTTTCATGCATCCACACAAAATGTACGTCCACCTCGACTTTAACATTCAGGAACAGAGCAATGACTCATTTTTTTGAGTTACGTATACGAACAAGTCTCTAGAAGCATCTAGGACCGACGACATCTCTAGCTTCACTCCCAACTGAGATGTAAGAGAGAGAAAGAGGGTGCTAAGACCAGCTTGCCCGGAAAAGATAAGTCCAGGCTTTTACCACCAGATGTCAGCCACTTTGCCCGGCGCACTGCGAAGTGTTTGCTCTCTAAACGTGGACAAAATTATTTTTCGAGTTCTATTTAACCAAGAGTACTAATATTTACTTTATATAATATATATTGGCAAAAACTGTGTTTATAACTATGTTAGTGTTCATTTACATATTTTCATAGACATTTTTAATTTATACAAAATTTTACTAAATGATTTTTTAAATTTCAATTTAAAAATACATTGCAATTTTAACTTACTAAAAATTATGGAAAATGATTTAACTAAAGTAATGAAGAGAAAAGTTAAAATTGCTGTATTTATATTACTTATATTTTAAAATATGTTGATCCAGAAGTTAATCTGATTGTTCGAAACTCAAGATATTTTCTCCATTTTCTCTGTAGATTTCTCATAGATAATGTATATTTTATTGAGAGATAGCTGATACTGTTCTATGTCACGAAAACGGTGTATTATCGTGTACACGGAAAAAATGATCGAAGATGATGATGCAGATTTTCGGACCTTACCCCTGGCAATGGTTGCGCAATCACCAAAGAAAAAATATCGCGCTCTCATTGCATAATATTAACCTATTATTTAAAATGTTGTCTTTAAAACATTCTCTCTGAAGAGAGAAAATAATTTCACTTAATAATCAAACTTCTCAATTTATCTCAAAGCACTACGAAACGTAGTATACACAAGTAGGAAGCGCACTACGGGATATGTATTGAGATGAAGAATTAGTTCACCCAATTAAGTGATGTGCTGATTTTAATTGAACTCAATGCATTCAAATTGCGCGCGGCAATGGACAGGTTTTGTTAAGACGGAGTGCCGAGTCTGTCGTGACTCTCTATTGAGTGCTTCAAGCGTGTCAAGAATTCTCCAATCAGAGACAGGCAACCCATCCCTCTTCCCCGCTCGTACAGCGCTGTGCAAGACGGTTGAGAAGAACGCTCTCTTCCGTACAAACACTCGTGGTGACAAGGAGTCGTGGTAGCGCTGTAGCAAAATGTACACGTTGTTAAATTAGATGTAGGGCAAGTGTGTAAACGCTCCACGCAGATCAGAACGTTTTAAAAGGAACTTTTATTTTAGTCAAAGACTTGTACAATTCAGTCAGTAATATTCTCGAGCTAGCATTCAGCTTAAGAACTGAATTGTGGCAAGCAATGCTGCTCACGAGAATCAGCTGATTTTGAACTTGACCTACGTCAGACCTACGTCAAGAAGGATCGCTGAATAACACACAAGGTATACGAGTCAAGAGAACGGCGTAGTATCGTCGAACTAAAGGTCTTAGAAAAAAATTTCTTGTCTGAAAAGAGACTTGATTATGCAATCAGTGATTTTGGGTAATCATCGCAGTAAATTTTGTAAAGTTCGTGTTCCAATATTACGAGTATTTAATCATTTATTTTGTGTAAATAACGTTCAGGTTAATCAATGCTCTGAGTCAATTTAGTATGTTCTTTCATTATTTTAACCAATATTATTTACTGGATTATTTTATGAATAAATATTTTGTTAAATGAATTAATTTTCTGTGATACAATCAACCATTCTTTCTTTGCTTTATCTGTTCTATTGTACGTTCGTAGACTGTTTCAGCTGTTAGATGTTAAATAGGTTTTATTTGGGAAATTTTCAAGTAGGTTGACTTAGGAATTTATTTAATATCTTTTCGATTTTATGTCAGTTAAATTGCAGTGAATACTTGTATTGATAGAAGTAATTATTTCGGTAGAACTGTCTTCCTAACCGTGCCGCCGGTCCGACGACTCTCAGGTCCTGGAACTATAAATATTTGTTATTAATAATTTAAAATCCACCGACTTGGATCAGTGTGGCCATTCTGAGGGTATTTATTTGCCGCCCAGTGCATATCTCGCTGGTGCAAGTAGGTTACCCTTTGAGTTATACAGAGCGTAATTGTATTAGTGGTAACCGTAGTAAGAATTGTTTTCATTCGCTACGGACTCCATCATATGGTCCACGCTATAGGAGGGGTGATAAAAGGGGCATCACAGTATACCCTGTGGTGCTTTCCTCTCAGCAATACTACCGAACCCCTGTGCAGGACATAGCTTTGCTGTGAGGACATTACGGAATTTATCATTTGCCTACGAAACGTGCTTCATGTTTTCAACAGATGATCCTTTTCGAAGTAAACATTGTTGACACTTCTTTTCGAAGGGTACTCCCTGCAGACAGTGAAGGGCGTTGAATGGAAGGGTCTGCATATAACTCTGGACGTATGTAATGAGTGAGTGTTGGGCAAGCAGCACAGAACACTAAATAATTACGTTTCCTTCAATGTCCTTCGTTCTCTAAACTCATCACGTCTTTCCATCTCTGATATAATAAATAAATAATAAATAAATTTTTATTGTCAAAAAACAGTACAAACTGCGTATGACCACGTGGAGGGAAAAAAAACTAATTTACTCTCCGGAAGCAAGCAAGGGACCATCCCATCAATTCCGATCAAGGGCCCTAAGGCAGAGGCGGATTCAAAAAATTCAGCAAAAATTCCTAGATAAGATAAAAAGTTAGCTGCGAGTTATAATACTAATAGAATGTCAATATGTTTGTAATTTTAAGCAAAAAATTACATGTAAGTTATTATCGAACTATAGATTATTCTGAGTATAGTGCTTAAAAATTGAAATAACACTAAATTCACGATTTATTGTTACAATAGACCCGCCCCTAGACAAAGCCTAGAGAACCTGTATGATAAATCCGCCTCTACCCGAAGGAAAACCGGAGAAAAACCCGGGCCAGGATGGGCAGTTATATATGTACAGTTCACCTCAATGCAAATTCCACCGACCTCCAAGGGGGTTTATTTCTATATATGCCCCCCACCCAATCGGGGAGTCCCTGCCAGATATTCCAAATCAATTAATGTATAAAAAAGAATTATATTATGACCCAGTAGATTTCTTCATAAACATATGGTGTTTACTTCACTATTTGCAAACACACTTCGAGAACGTATTCAATCGCATTATTTTTTTAAATATTCATAAAAAAGCGTTGAGCAACTTTAGGTAAAATTTTTCTTTTGGGGTCTATTATACCTACAACATATATTAATGCAGTGATCTCAAAATTGCGCGACAGGCCCCGACACACATTTAAAAATCTACGTTAAATATACATCTCTGAAAACATTTCCTAAAAGAATATTTTTCAAAGAACGATCACTTCTAAAAACAGTTACATTAATTTCAATTATTGTAAAACATAAATAACAAAAGAAAATATCTTTATTTATCCTTGTGTGAAATTTGAAGTCAATCCAGCGATCCATATGAGTAGTATAAATTTATTTCTGAAACTTTACAAACGCTAAAAACTGTAATTTAGGAGCATCTACGAAGAAACAAACTTTACATTCAATCGGCGATAACAGACGCCAGATTTAACCAATTTCCCGGAAATTAACGTCGTTAAACGCTCCAGTTAATCAGCTATCCGGTGATGTAAAATTTAATGTTGGGGAACAAATTAAATTAAAATGATGTCTTTTTTGTGGGGCTTTAAGTGCTCGTCAACAACAAGGTCATTAGAGCCCCTTGAATAGATGTCGAGGAAGCTGCCGATTTCATTTGGTTTCGGGTGGAGGGTCAGCCTCTGCCGACAAGAAACGTCATGTGAAAACTGAAATGTTTTTAGTAATACCTGGCAGTGAGAGGATTTTCGCAAAAAGATAGTGAAGGGACTAGGTTCCGTCAACTGAAATTACATCAACTCTACCAGGAACTACCGTATGAGATTTTCAAGATGTCGCATAAGTAGAAGAACCTAGTAACTGTTACAAATGGCTTTCAAAATACCGTACCAAATAATTGGTATTATGGATAATAAAAACATCTAAAGGGTACAAGTTTTACCCAATATATTGAAACATTTTTAATGAAAGTAAATTAACTTCTGACGCACTCATTATTATAGTGACATAAGGAAACAACGTGAGTAAACTGGTAAGGTAATGTTTTAATTTAGAAAACGCGAAAAATTGTAATTAAAATTAGTGGGCCGGCCACATTGAAAGATGCGCTGGTACCGACTCCAATAAAATATTGGTGGAACCCATATTCTGAGTACGGTAAAATTGCCCAAATTACTGTAAAATTCCTTATTATTCATAGATAAGACATTACGAGTAATAGAGCGCAATGACGCAATTCTTTTAGCACTCACTAATTTTATTACTGAAAAATATATATTGAGAACATAAAATTGAGTGGGGCTCAAACCTGCTTTAAAAGCAGATGCAGGGGGACAAAATCCCTCCAATCTTCGTGAACTCGACGCCGTCGGAAGAAAGATTTCTTCACCATAGAGCAAGTGGAGATTTCGTAGATCGCCAAACTTGGTAAGAAAGAAGGAAGCATATTTCGTAGAAAATTGAAGAAAATAAAATTTATACTCAGAGATGAACGTTCTTTCATTGATAGTGAATATTAGACAGTTTCGATGGGTCCGACTAATAGTAGAGCCCCGCAAGTACACCTAAAATTCCCTTTGTATCCCTTTGTACAGTTGTGTTTACCCCAACCACAGGGCCTCGCTGAAGGACACCAAGGAGTGGATTCCTGATATCCTCTAGGTTCGGGAAAAATAAACCTAGGTTTATTTTGGTAATAGCTTCGCACAAACAGAATACATGCGCGAAGGTCTCTTCCTCCATGTCGTATCTCCTAGACATTTGATTATGACACCCCCAAAATGTGTAAATGTCTCCATAGTATATTTGACCTGTTAGAAGTCCTACAACTTTCCTCATATGACTCCTACCTAAGTTTTGTAGCACCTTCATATATTCTTGATTAGATCCAGCAATTAACTCTCGGGTCTGCTTACTTATATTATGTAGCTTCCAGACGGTGAGGTGTTGCTGATGTGTCCAATTGACAATCTCCAGTCCCACCATTCGTGGAGATATTCCAAAGAAGTGTCCCTTAGACCCCACATTTGCCATTTCATCCACCTTTTCACTTTCCCTGTTTCCATATGCCGAGGAACCCGCGAAAGAGAAACTGGATTTCACAGAATGTGTCTAACATCCGTTGGTATTGCCATGTTTGGATGTTGTTCTTTAGACACAAAGTGCCCGTAGTGCTGCTTGGCTGTCGCTGCATATATTTACACGGCCTCTGAATATAGGCATATTCTTTATATGATTAGCGCAGACCTGTATACCAAATACCTCTGTCTGAAAACTGTGGTGTATCCCCTCAACGAGAGGGATAGTCTTGTATACATGGCTCCCATCCTGAAGACTAGCCCCGACGCCCGTGATCCAGGTCTCTCTCGTGAGGATCACCACGGCGAATATGTAGTCCAAATTACACCCAGGCCCATCAGGTCCCCACAGGTCTTGCAAAATTGACCTGGTGTCTTGATGTGTGACCTTTTACCGGATTCTTAAAGACTACCCACCGAGTGACCATAGGTGGTAAGCGTCCATGCTCGCCAACTCCTTAATAATAAATAAATAAATAATAAATAAATTTATTGTCAAAAAACAGTACAAACTGCGTATGACCACGTGGAGGAAAAAAAACTAATTTACTCTCCGGAAGCAAGCAAGGGACCATCCCATCAATTCCGATCAAGGGCCCTAAGGCAGAGGCGGATTCAAAAAATTCAGCAAAAATTCCTAGATAAGATAAAAAGTTAGCTGCGAGTTATAATACTAATAGAATGTCAATATGTTTGTAATTTTAAGCAAAAAATTACATGTAAGTTATTATCGAACTATAGATTATTCTGAGTATAGTGCTTAAAAATTGAAATAACACTAAATTCACGATTTATTGTTACAATAGACCCGCCCCTAGACAAAGCCTAGAGAACCTGTATGATAAATCCGCCTCTACCCGAAGGAAAACCGGAGAAAAACCCGGGCCAGGATGGGGCTACAGAATTTATGTACACAAACGTGCCAATGTTGAGTACACATAAAACTAAATTAATATGAGCCATAAGACAACACAATCATGCAAGAAAATAGTTTTTGAAATTGTTATAAGTTGTTTAAAAAGTACTACAGCAATGGCGTGATAAAGCACAAGACGAATTTAACTTTTGTTAAAATCAATAAATTCTTTTACAGTGTAGAAGCACTGGTGCAGGAGGTAGTTTTTAACCGCGGATTTGAAGATATTCAATTTCATAATATCTTTTATATTCTTGGGCAGGGAATTATATAGAACGATTCCCGAATGGTATGGTCCCTTTTGGCAAAGAGTGGTTGACACTCTAGGGCGATGAATATTACTACTATTGCGTGTATAGTGTTCGTGAACGAGACTGTTTCGTATAAAGCAAGGGTGGCACTTCAGTAATTCGGACTTAACAAACACGACTGTTTCATAAATATAAATGCAGGGAAGTGTTAATATATTTAATTCCTTGAATAAAGGTTTACAAGAGTTTCGGGGGTGAGATTTACAAATTATCCGAACTATCCTCTTCTGAATTCTGAAAGTTTGAATACTCTGACCGGAATTACCCCAGAAGGTAATGCCGTAACGTAAATGGGAGTAAACGTTTGCAAAATATACGCAACGGGAAATACGTGGACTAACTGCGTTAACTAAGATTCGGAATGCGTAACACAATTTGCTTAATTGGGAATTAAGATTGTCAATGTGACAATTCCATTTGAGGTTGTCTTGAATATGGAGACCTAAGAATTTTGTATTTGTAACAGTTTTTAATTGTGTTCCGTTTAAAGAAAGAGAAACCTGTGGTAAAGATTTTGTGATACTATTGTGAAGTGACATAGACACTGTTTTGTCAGTGTTTACAATGAGACGATTTGCATGGAACCAAGTCGAAAGGTTAGACAAAACTTTTTGAGCATTGGCGTGTTTACATAGTAAATTAGTGTCATCAGCAAAAAGAACCATTTTGCAATCTGATGTGGATGATGACATGTCGTTCACATACAATAAAAAGAGTATAGGGCCGAGAATTGATCCTTGGGGTACTCCGCAAGTAAGTGGCTTTGTTTCTGAAAGACAACGCTCAAGTATTTTATTTTTAGTATAGGATATTTCTACTTGTTGATATCTATCTTTTAAATAAGAAGTTAGCCATTGATGTGGAAGTCCACGAATGCCTAAAGAATGCAATTTGGTAAGGAGAATTCCGTGATCGATGACATCGAATGCTTTGGATAAGTCAAGAAAAACACCCTGAGGATTTTCTCCACTGTCTAGAGATGTGGTAACATCGTTTAAGAAGGAAAATATGGCGCTTGTAGTGGAAAAGGATTTCCTAAAACCGTGTTGATCGTCAGAGAGAATGTTATATTTTGATAAAAAATCTAGAAGACGCTTATAGAACAATTTTTCTAGGATTTTTGAGAAAGTGGGTAGTAGAGATATTGGTCGGTAATTTCCAATATTAAGTTTGTTTCCTTTCTTGTGTAAAGGTTTCACTTTAGCTCTCTTAAATATATTGGGAAACACCCCTTCCGATAAAGAACTATTAAAAATATTTACGAGTGGATTTAATATAGCGTGGGACGAAGATTTAACAATAAACTCAGGTATAGTATAGTATAGATTTAACAATAAACTCAGGTATATATAAGTATAGTGGAGGGAGGTATAGAAGCACCTCCATGGCACTTAGCGGAGTAGTGCCCAGCGCCTCGGTTATTCCTAGACAAGATAATCTTTATATGCTATTTAGCCTGCTGCCCCCACTGCAAGACCATGTCAAAAGACTAGGGATGCGAAAGTAATCGTGGGCCTTATGACAGCAACATAGAAGCTAATGGATCACTTTTGGTCCTAGTCTCCATGTCCTCCCAAGAGCTCTACGACAGACTCACAGGATTTTGCGAACCTTGTCCAACCAAATAAGGCTTCAGAACATTTTTAACGCACGATTTAATTTTGTCCAAATAATTAGTACTTTTAATAAGAAAGGGTGCATACAATGCACTTTATGGCGGATATGAAGAAATCATATCACTTATTCACCTTATAGTTAATGTGTTTTGTCCAAATAAACCTGGCATACAAAATCACCCCGAGATACCTGACCGAATTTGATCTGCCTAGACTCTTCTTAAATGAAAGGGGCTCCGAGCCTCCTTCTCCTTGTGAAAACAACTAGTTCAGTTTTGTCAGGATTCATTGATAAGCGTTTTTCCTGACACCATTTCTCTACCCTTCGTAAGAAGCCCTGTATGAGGTCCACAACTGTGCTGGGAAAATTACCCGCCCCACCAAGCGCATATCGTCAGCGTAGTCCAAGGCGTAAGTCCCCGCAACATTGAGTATGCAAGTAAGTTACCCATCTCCAGACATCACAGAGTTGGTGACGAAGCTTCACTCCGTGGACACCCCAGTCTATGACAACCCTCAACATTATCGAGTTGAGGAATAGAAGAACTTGGTGACCAAGCAGGTAGACCGTTATCCAACTTACTAGAGTTGTACTAACACTTCTATTTTCTAGACTAAGCTTTATTGAGCTTAGCATGGTACGGTTGAAATCCCCCTCTATATCCAGGAAGACTGCCATGACAAGTTGTTGCTGATCGAGGGTACACTCAACCTAATCACTAGTTCATGATGATCCGTCTCCATAGATTTCCCTAGATGATATGCATGTTGGTGAGGATGCAGTGGTTGATCTCTCAGCACCATCTCCCTGATGTACCTGTCCACCTGCCTCGCCAAGGTTTTCAAAAGAAAGGAATTCAGACTTACAGGACGATAATCCTTAGACCTGGTATAACATTGTCTACCAGGCTTAGATATAAAGACCACTTTGGCCTGTCGCCATAGGGAACGAACTAACTCCATGGTTAAGAATGCTATGAAAATCCTAAAAAATATGGCATGTCCTTTCCACCCTTCTGAAGAAATGCAGGGAAGGCCCGATCCACTCAGCGATACCAAACTGTATCTTCTGTCTCATGTTATCACGGACAATCCATAGCAGAGACCGCTGGGTCTATATGATATGTACTATGGAGAAATTCATGTATAATGGGAAGCATGGTGGAATTATATTTACTTCAAACACGATGGAAAGTGGTTAGAACTCTTAATTTAAGAGAGAATCGTTGGCCGTATCTACAAATTTAGAGCACGTTATTTCTCATATTTATTACGCCCATTTTCTTAAAACCCTTTGAAACCAACTGTTACTCTATGCTCGCCTCTTATAAGTGGAGAATGGAGATAGGAAGGGACAATCATTTTGCCACCTATTCCTGATTGACGCAACTATAAGAAAATGTGCATAGTATTTTCCCGAAATATGAGAAATTTTGTATTATATTTCCGCCCCAGACGGTTCTCTCTTGATTATGGTCTCTGGAAGTGGAGAAATGTGACAGTTTGTGTTCGGGTGATATTCTTTCAATCAAGTGATTTCTCTAATCGTAAACAATGAAGTCATACCTACTACATTTGAATGTCTAGAAGAATAGAATTATCATTAGTTTGTGCTCTTCGATAAAATTGAAGACCCTTGACGTTTCGCAGAAGGCACAAATTATATTAGGTACAGATGGATCACTCGTAGCAGCGCTCCACTAGCAAGGAGCCGAACTAACCAGCCCTCACCACCCGTTCAACTGGTTGCTCGCGTAGTGCAGGCATGACGTTGGCGGCAAGCACATAGTCTTCATATGGCGACTGCGACTAATTGAAGCTATGGAGCTCTGCTTGGTGTTGATTTGTGTGTGTTTTAGTTCGAATCACGCATTTAGAATTGCTGGTTCGTAGTTCTGGTTCTTCCCCGTGGCGCGTCGGGGTAACCATTGGGCCATCTGTACTGTAGTGGGGTGAAATATCTGTACCTTCTGTAATCTGTGGGTGCTAGTGCCTCGTTGATGTCAAACGATATGTTGGCTCACCTGCCTTTCCGAACGTCATTTGTCTGTACGTCTGGGGTTGGCTTGCCGCTTCGCCCGTGCTAAAACCTAAACACTCTCTACGTCGCTCCACGTGCTCGTTAAGCGTACTGTGTACACTGTATACTGGATGGTTATTTAGTTGAGCTTACGTGATTTTCTTGAGATAAAGTGATGAGCAGTTTGGAGATTTTTACGTGGGTAGTTGCGTGATAGTGTTTTCAGTTTTGGAACCGTTTATTGACTGCGCAATGGAAAATGATGTTAATTCTAGTGATACGCCACAGGCGCGTGCAGACTTGTCGGATGTGACTGTTGGTGATGAGTGCACAGAAATAGTGAACCGGACTGAGATTATAAATGATATCCCCGATTCATCGACTGCGCGAGAAAATATTGAAAATGAAACTTCAGAAATCGAGAAGAAAGTTTCCTCTGACGAAGTGGCGGAAGCCGCACCAGTTGTATACGAAGATCATTTTCCTTCTACAATGTCAGACTCATCAACAGAATCAGATTCATCTGAGGATTCGTCGGATTCAGCTGAGGATGATTCAGATACAGAAAATAGTGATGTATCTAATACAGATGCAGTATTTGAAAACAGGTAATATAAAATGCACGTTATTGCGTCTGGGTCCATTTGCAAGAGGTGCTTTATGAAGTCTCCATTAAAATATTTCAGATTAGGATTGTGTAATGTATGTGGTGAAAACTCTGCAAAGTACACTTGTCCTTGTTGTGAAATAAAGACCTGTTGCTTAGGATGTGTCAAACAGCATAAAACTGAAACACAATGCTCTGGAGAAAGAGATAAAACAGCTTTCAAACGGATATCAGAATTTACCAATTTAGACTTCTTGAGTGGTATGTATGATAGATCTCATTGACTTTATTAATATGTAATTCAGTGTATAACATTAATTAATTTTTAGATTACAGGATGTTGGAAGAAACTACTCGATCCGTGGAGAACTATATGAGAGATCCATTGAAACATTTTACTCGGCATAATAGACCATTGCCTGTGGTAAATTATTATTTTATTCTAATTATTAGACATGCTTTTCTTTTATTATAGTTTCAATATTCTATGTTTCTTTATTTTCTCTCTTTTTCTATCCAGCATTTACACAGACTTCATGTGGCAGTATCTAATCGTGGATCATCCTTGTATTTCTTGCCTCAACATTTTTCTCGACATAAAAATAATACTACATTCTTTAACTGGAAAACACAAAACATTCAGTGGAGAATAGAGTGGTTTTTTCCTCAAGCAAATTGTATTAAAGGAATTGATGAAAGGTATTAATTTTGTATTTTTAGCAGTAACTATGCTGTTGTATCTACTTTGCAGGTATGAGTATTTCAGGGCAAATACCATCTATACCCGATGCTTTACCATTTTTTGATTGTTTGAGGGTTTTTAGAATTTCAGGAAGGTTAGAGCATCCTCACTAATTTCAATCTGCTGGTACATCCCTTCCTCATTTTCAGGTACCTGTTCCACATTTTCTAGCATTTCCCAATTCAGTGTTTCTCAATAAAACTCGTCTTTGCATTTGCCCATCTTCAATCATTAAAAGCTTTTCCTTCTTTACTGTATATGTGACATGTAGTTTTCTGATTCCTCCAATGTGATGATATCTGTGTGATAATTACTTAATGACCCCTTTCTTTGCAACTTCTTCAGCTATGCTTGCCATTTCATTTCTTTGAAAACTGCATTTATCTTCCTAATATTCCTGCATTCATTTTCTTATCCTCCCACATGTTTTACAAGACTTTGCTTAATATTCTTCCTCTGATTAATTTTCTCCCATGTACCTTTTGCCATCCAATCTCTCTGCTCTTTCCTTCTGAATCCAATCACTCTTTCACTCACATCCAGGAGGCCATCCTTCACACCCTTCCATATGCTTTCCACATTCACTCTCTTTTGTCAGGTTATAAAGAGCATCATACTTATTATGGAGTTTCATTTTCTTTTTTTCTCGTTTATCTCTTTTTCCTCTTGATTTTCCCAATGTCATATTATTTTCTATGGGTACTTTGAAAATTATTTTTATTGTCTAGGATTTTGACTTTTGTGTGTTCTGTCATAAGATGATGATCATTATTTACATCTGCCACCTGCTTATTTCAGATGTCCAGAAGTGACCTTCGTCATGACCTACTGATAGAAAAGAGGGCAATTTGGTTCTCTATTTGTCTGTAGGAGAAATCCAAGATGTTTTTTGGCACTTTTTAAGAGAAAATGGCATACCTCCTGTAACAAGTTCATTATCACTTCAGCATTCCACAAACATTTTCCCATTTTCAGTTTTTTCTCCAATTCCATGTGGTCCCATCACATGCTGCATTTCCCAGTTATTGATACCCACCTTAACATTAAGATCTCCCATTACAATAATTATTAAAGATAATGTGTTTATATTCTGTATTTTTCTGCACTACTACAAAAATGGCTTACCAGTAGAAAATATTATAATAATTTATTCATGATAAAGTACAGAATGTCCATGTTTTTAAATTCAAATTTTTCTTTTCTTTATATCGCTGAAATATTTGTAGAACACAACAATATTTGGGAAATATTTGCAGAAAAAAAAGGGGAGCTTTATTTAATTCCACCAAATACTAATATGAAAATTAGCAGTTCTGACATTAATTCTTCTCTTGTTTTTTGCTTTTTATGAGAGTAGCTGACAAGAAGGTTTAGTCATTTGGAGCTTTGTTGATTATACTGCTGTGCTGTTAAGGAAACTGCTTTTCTATTAATCATAAAATTACTTACCACGATCATGGTATTTTCATTCTAATATTAAGTGAATTCTGCATTTAACAAAATGTAAATTACTTCAGGAATTCACTGTGGAGTCAGTACTATAAATTATTGCCATAATTTGTTGGCCACACACTCCTCACATTTTCAATATGAACTAGTTTCGGAAGCTGTTGCCTCCATCCAACAGTCCTCTGGTGGTGAGTGGGTGAGTGAATATTGAAATAAAGTTCTTTTCAAATGGAACTTTGAAATTTAACAATTTGTGCTTGAATAGATGAATGAACAGTTGTTTCCAAAACAACTGTTCAAAATGCCCACCAGCGCTCTTCATCAATGTAACATTTCTATCAATTTCATGTTTTTTGTTCCAAAAAAGTTCCACTATTGCAGACTTCAAATTAATTTTGAAAATTACTGATATGTTAAGAAGAGGTACTTTATCCTTATCATTAACTTTAATTAGGGACATGATGCTAAATTTATTTTGTGGAGCTTAAGTAATATTTACTTCTTTAAAAAATATTTGAACTTCTGATGCATGTCAGGATAAGTCAATTTTCCAGTTCACTGTTTCCTTTTTTGGTTTCATAAAAGTGGTTACATTTTAAAAAGATGTTGAAAAAAGTAAGTGGAGTGTATGGTCTACAAATTATAACAATAATTTATTTTCTACATTTAATGTTAATTTGTTAATAGTTCTCAAGAAATTTTTTTGCTTATTTTTTAATTAATAATTCTTTTGCATATTCTGTGCGTTTTAGGGCTGATGAAGATTGTCGTCTGTCAACTTTAGTGAATATGTATCTCAATCCAGAGACTTGTCCTGCAGAACTGCAGGATCATGTGCAATTTTATCAATCTGCTGGTCTCTCTGGAATAACTCTACTTTTAAAAGCGGAACGTGTCATGAAATCATCATCAAAATTTTTTGAGCTGGATATGACTTTATCATTGAAAAATGCTCTAAAAAATAAATGTATTGTGGAGTATCCCATTATATATGTGGTGTTGAATGCTCATAGAAACATGTTTGATATTATTGATCCAGGTAATATGCCAATAATTGTTAACAGTTTCTTCCATTTACTATGAGGATTGGATATTTTTGATCATTTCTTCTGAATTTTCTGTTGGGAAAATTATGACACAAAACTTCATGTTTTTGTGTACGGTGAATAATTATTGTATTTTTTATTACAGGAATAAATTTTGATTTTTATGTTCTGTTTACAGAAGGAGAACCTGAGCTAAGTCGGAACATGGATGGTGATTTTCATAAGAGGAGAAATTTTGATAACAGAAGGAATTCATATCAACAAAAAAGACCAAAAAATCTTCTTTTCCATGAATCAGACATGTCTGACGATTCAGATTGTGAAAAGAGATCTAAACCACGGTACAACCGAAATAATAATAATAATAATAATAGTCGATTTAAGACCAGGCGCAATGAAGAACAACCCCCTAGTTTTGATATTCCTGACTATAATGAGTTAATTCATCAGAACAATTAAAAAATAAACATATATGGTAGTGTTGTGTTTAATAAAGTTCTTCTCTTCAAATATGTGTTTTAATTGGCCTATTTATTGAATAATTGCTCTTTCAGAATTGATGTGTGATATTTCAATTTCCCCACAAAGGCTATTTGCGATGAGAAAGTTTCATTTTTTTTAGTGAACATATTACTTACTTCATGTTTCATGTACTCTTTCTTTTTATGAAGAAACTATTTTTTTTCCCATGGCGCTACACGTCATCTTTCCAATAAGTAAAGTACTGTAAGGTTTCTGCACAATTTAATTTTAAGAAATAAGGTATTCATTAAGTAAATGGTGTACAGTTGTGGAAGGCGAATGGATGATGTAGTGGTTATCACCCCTGCAATCAAAGCAGGAGTCCCGGGTTTGATTCCTGACTTGTCGCCATTTTCACCTGACCGAAAGTTATCACATATCTTCTCCACATGTAAGGTACACGGAAGAAATATGTACATACAGTATTAATTTCTTAATGAATTCATACATTTACTTTTTAATCATTCATGATAATAAGTGGTTGCATTACTCCAATATTGCAATAATCGAATAACAGTGGGAAACTTCCGAGACAATTGTAGGGTCTACTCTTATTTATTCCTGGCTAAGTTTTAGGAATAAAAAGATACTGTTCATCAATCAAAATTGATGGATTCGAGTGGATTTTCTTTGATACATGTCCAAACTTTTGTCTTGTACATGTATAATATTTAACAGTGATTTACATGGATTAAAAATTTTGTCTTAATACAGTAATTTTATTACCAACATAGCTTGTAAGTAACACGTCTTCCAAACACAGCATATATAATTTTTTGTTGAACTTATTAGAAATCACAAATATTAAAATAATTCAGAAAGTTTTACGTCTATTAACAGGACAAAATAATATTTATTAACTCAAAAAATTGTTAATGTTGGGAAATAAATAAAACTTCTCCGCTTGTATTTTGGCGAAAGTATTTATTTTAGTGCATTTCATCACTCTGTAAATGTAATTCTTCAAATACACACACATGACCTCTGATGTGTTTGTATTACTTCCATTATCTAATAAATTAATAAAATGTATAAAAATTGAGTTAAGTGGATTGGTTTCTAAACACCTCCAATATTTGTCAAGGTTTCAACATTGGTACATTCAATATTTTACAACAACATTGGTTTCACAATTTGGTCAAGTGTATTCACGATTTATTTCTAAAACATTGAAAGATTACAAAGATTATACAACCCCCTGATTTATAAAGGAAAGTAAATATATTTTTCTGTCTCGGCAAAATTCTATGAAGTACACAACATCTAACAGACTTGGAAAATAATCCTTAGGTCTTATAAGTCATAATAAACATTGCTTTTTTTTCTTCAAAATTATTACTTTAGACTGTATTATTGCGTGAAAACTTTGAATTCTTTTGTTAGATTTACTATCTAATATAAACATTTAAAAATAAATAAATAAAACAAAACCAAGCCTGAAAGATATTTGAAAATTTCATTTAAAGTACACCTATGCAATCCAAAACTCATACGATTCAATACCAGAAGCTAAGATAATGAATAAAACTTGCCAACGTTCACCTGTGATCACAACACATGAACTATTGATGCAGTTCACAACTCGTTCAATTTATTGAAGTAGTATTCTGTGAGAATGATTTAAGAAGAACATTTCTCTATGGCACCTTGGTTTGTTTTTCATCAGCTTTGAATATCCGTGACCATATGTACTGAAGTTAACTCCAGCAACAATGGCTTTATAGAAAGAGAACCATACTTTAAATTTGTAAATATCCACCACAAAACTCTGTTCAGAAGAAAATACGGGATATTTTCAAACTGAATTTTTACGAATAAAATAATGCCTCACATGTTATAGAAAATACAATTGTGAGATTCTTCAATTTTGTCTGACTGCACCAAGAAAATTTATTTCGAAATTGTATTTCCCCGGAATGGCCCATCTGTAAATGTGTTTCTAGTAAAGGTAATCTGACTTCAATTGAAATGCTATATGATTGATACTTATAGCAATATAAGAAATATTCAAACATAATGCAAAATACACTTTTCCATATTTTTTGAAAACAAAATATTTTTGAGTATCAAAGTAGGGTAAAATAATATAGAACAAAATATATTAACAAATAAATATGATTTCAAAATTGATTTTCATGTACAATTAATTAGAAATGCAGTGTTTTGAAATCTCCCTTATCTGCCATTTTTGTGTAAACAATATTTTTCATGGCATATAAAATTTCAAAATAGTGGGTGTCCTAAGCATTTTTTTGCTAGAAAAATATACTTTTCTTGATTTTTGAAAAAGAAAGAGTCGAAATTCCGGGATGTGATGAGAATTCATTTGCCAATTGTTTTCTGTGCCATTTTAAAGAACCCTCAACCAACTCCACAATGCCAGCAAGTGCCTCATAATTAATGTCAGTCAGTGACATGCTCAGCTTTATGTATATTAGATTGTTAATTTCATTGCATCACTACCACAAAGGATAATAAAACAATACTTATAAGGATACTGTAGGGAAAATGTTGAAGTACATTTTTTAATGACAATGAACTTTCTCAATAATTCTTATAGAAAACTCCTGATTATCTGGTTACCAGATTGTGCAAGCATATTAATTAATGACCTGCATATGAATTTTGACAGACGTGACAAAAAATTAGGCATGTACGAAACTATTAGCTGTGCAACTTTATTCTTATTCTTTATCAAATTATGACAATGAAGTCAATAGTGATTAAGAAATTAATTACAACTCAGTCACGCAATGGTTAATTTTACATTTCAAGGCAAAATCAAAACTGCACCAAAAGATGATGCCTTACTATAAATTTGATATAATATTTTTGTTGTATGCTCAGCAAGAAACATAGACTTTCAATATTAATTAGTGTTTGGAATCCATGCTGCAAACTGATTAATTGAAATTTAGGTTTTCATTGCAAAAACTTCATTTGACTATGTCTTGAATATAAGTATTTATGACTTAGGATTTGGAAAACTATTATTTGGATTCTGTTGTGCTAATGATCTAGCACTTTTCTCTTTTTTGGAAAATTTTGCCAAAATTCAAAGAGCTATAACTTAATAGATATTTGAGAAAAAATTGATCCAGTTACACCTACCTTTTAGAAAATTTATTCTTCTTCAAAGAAGGTACAGGTAACTTTTTTTTATCAGACCAATAGTTTCACTATATTTGGAAATAACTAAAACAATGTCCTCAAATTAACAGTTTTTTTTTCAAGGTGTCAGTGCAAAATTTTGTTGACAAACTTGTGGAAACTAGTTGGGGTATCAATCCGTGCAATATATTTTAAAATAATAACTCTATCTTAATGTACGCATCCATCCTCTTTTGGATTGAACTAGTAACATTTCCATCAAATCGCGTAACAATGGACAGCAAGAAACGATTGAGAAGCAAAAACACACCTAGATATTTTAGGGCGGTAGTGAAATAATTTGATAGTTTCCAGTATTTTGTTTACTTCTTTCTCATGAAATGGTTTCACTTCAGTTTTTTGATATGTAGCCTATAAATGGATTTAACTCTACATTCGAGTATATCATCTATATCTTCTGAAAATTGGTTTTTTATGAGCAGATGATTCTCATAATTTCGGAATTACGCTAGCTTTAGCGATGATTATTTCAGGTGTTGAAAATACATGGGGAAAAATAATAAACAATGATGATCAATGAGCACCCAAGCCGTTAAACGGACATTTTGAGTGATGATGGAACAACTTTTGAATACAAATAATTTATGAATCCGAATGTTGAATTAAATTTCCGGAACTGTATTATCAGAAAAGCTGTACTATAAAAACTCCTTTCCAAAATAAACCTTCTATGTAAGGAAACTTCGTAACTCTTTTGATCAACATTTCTGACAATATTCGACTGACGTTTGCACGAGTAGCTACATTTCTGCCACGAAACGCAACATCAGCTAAGTGGCTTGATGCAATTAAACAATGACTGCTCCTTTTTGGAACACTAGTTTCTTACTACAAAATATGTTGTCTTAGTACTGGCCCTGTCCGTCCAGTAGTTCTCACGTCGTAAAGAAGGAAAAATGAGGGAATCAAACTATTAATTACATTAAATTTTTAGAAAGAGGTGCTGAAGATGGAGGTAGGTCAATCAAAGGAAGGAAGAAGAGTGCTATGTGCGCACGAACTTGGTTCTGAATGCATCCGAGGGCTCGACAAATCTGCGTAGCGGAATTTCACGGAAATGTCTTAGAAAACTGCAAACAATAATATGATATTTTTGAGACGGGACTGCCTAAAGTGCGAACAAGAAAATTAAAAGAATGACAGGTGAATTAGCTAATGAAGTCGTTGATAAATTAGATAGCAAAAGAAGATCGAAAATTACTGCGATCAATATACTAGGTCATATATCCAACCGCATGCAAGTCAGATTTGTTGAGAATCTTGGATTCAGAATTATTTATTTTCACTTGTTATCAGAATTCTTTCAAAAATATATCCTCATAACTGCTGAAAACATCGCCAAGTTAGTTCCCGATGGAAATGAAGGGAAACCGAAGGAAAAATAGCTGTCGATTTCTAGTATTTGATTTAGGATATCCAAGCGGTTTTATGAAGGTGAAGATTCTTGAAGCTTCAGTGAAGATTAATCTGAAAATGACATTGTTGACGATAGAATGGGAAGAATTTTTGCTACTAATCGGAGCAAAATCACTGAAAGTGACCAGGATGAGTATCCAAATGAAAAATATATTCCTGAAATAACTGACAGATCTTGCCTGAACTGTACTTTGAACATAATTTCGGAGTACTGTATGAACTTATCTCATTTTAACTGCTCATATGAACACACGTTCCTTGCAAGAGATCTTTCTAGATATTCAAGATAGTAGACTCGACTGACGGATGATCACATAGAATCCCTTTTCATCATGCTATTTTTCCTTCGGTTTCCCTTCAATTCATAGCATGAATTGACATCTTTTGTGTTCTGATTTTATAGTACTTGCGTTTTCAATTGTTTCTCATTAACTTCAGTCAGGGTATTGTCAACTTTTGTGGTGAAACTATGCACTTCTATTCTGAGTCTTATTCACCTCACCCTAAGCTTAGGGTTCGGAAAGGTGAGATGACTGAAATTAAGACGTATTGTGACATTATCACCAAAGACATCTACTCAGCACTTTAATGTCGGACAACCAAATTGAGCGACTGATATCTTAGGATGATACTATAATGCATTTATCTATAACATTTTGAACTACAAATTTCCAGATGGTTTACAGACTTGCATCATTTCCAGTTGTGTATAGCTAAATAAAAAAGTACCGGTTCTCCGATCCTTCAAGTATTAAAATTGGTATGTTGGAGTTATTAAATGAATAATGGATAAATATAAACAATATTTTTTACATTTTATTATAATAATTTTTAAACAATTACATATTACAATTTTCCTATTTTTTATAAATATTTATATTTTATTTTTACAAAAATTCCCATAAGGGATCATGTACATAATTTTTCGTGCATGTTTTTTTCATTAGTGGATCTACTGCACATCTGTGACTACGTAACAGAGTTTCAACATATGAATTTGGGATCCGAGAATCTAAGGGTGGATCATATAGTTTAATAAATAATGAACTTGAAACATGATCAATAAGAATACGCGACCTCTTATCAGTCAATATTAAATTCATACAACTAAAACCATGATCTCATTCCGAAGAACACGCAATCATTTTCGCACAGGACATCAATTCTTCCAAATCTATAGGAATTGAACGACCACCATAATCTGGGTACGCATTCAAAGTATTTTTAATGGTATACCAAAGCGTTTGCACAATGATTCTATTTCAACTTTTCCAAATTTGCAAATCTCATTCACCAGTCGTAGATTCTTCATTCACCATTTCACTTTCACTAGAACTTTCATGTCTTGATATTGATTATGAACGAGTACCCCTGTTAGTATTTGTTTCACATACTTTTTAATTTCCATTCTTATCTTCAGATTTTAATTTTCTATTCCAAAAAATATTTAATGTTGTTTCCTTCCGCTTTGTACTCATCTCGCGTAATTAATAAACCAGGTATTGGATAACAGTCAGCGAAAAATGTTCGAAAAAAAGATTCGCGATGTATCACTAATACTTTTACTACCTTAGGAATCACACAGAAATGGTTTATCTATTTTCAAAAGTGTTTCTAAATACTATCTCAAGGAGAATTGTGGAGGGTGCACATGTATTTTCATTGGTTCAAAAAATTAACTAATAGTTATTTGTTTGTGAATTTCAGGGAAAGGTATCTGAGCCAAGCAGTTCTTCGAATATTCTTTAATATTTTTTTCAATGGAATGTAAATGGATTTAACAATAAAGTAATTCGGATAATGTATTTTCTCCTTCGAGTTCTTTTCATGGCTTTTTATATTTTATAGACCGTAACTAATTGAACAATTTTTAGATGATGCTTACTTTAGGCTTCTACCCTGAGTAGGCATTTCTCCATTCAGAACAGGAAAATTTTCTTAAGCTAACTTTAAAACACTACAGAAATGTAATACAATTACATTGGTCGGATTGACATATTGTTTTCATTGAAAACTTAGTTCTGTCTTAGGTCATACTTAGTTCTGATAAATTAAATTTACAATGTATTTATTTCAAAAATTTGCCCCGGAACGTGTTCCCTTAAAAAAAAGGTGAGGGAACGTCGTTCGTCTGCGTTACGCACACAATACATTACTGATTATTTCAGTTCGACTACACGGGAGTTTAAATACCACCGAGACCCTCACTCATTTTCTTAACATCACTTCACCCCTAGGAGTATTATGGGTATCCCCCATTAGCGCTGAACTTGTACTTGGCATCGTGACATTAAACGGTTCTAAACACATTCATCTAAACGGCATTGTGTCACAATTTTTAAATCGAAAATAATACCGAACGTTTTCAACTCATTTTTACTTACACTTTTACCACTCCTCCCAGACTATTTATTTCAACGACCGAGAATACCATGGACTCGACCCTAGTATTTGTAGTTTTGAATTGCGTTTTCATATCACACCCCTCCCTCTTCATTTCTGATTCATTTATATTGTCTCAACGTGAAATTAAACGGCGTCGAAAGTATTATAATTTTATCTCAGCAACTCCGAAAAACCATGAATTCGACACCAATATCGGTTGTTTTCCATTAATTTTACATGTCTCACCCTCTGTACCCCATCTTAAAGGGTACAGCGCCCCCATGTGATCTGAACTGAACATAACATTAGTAAAATATCTAACTCAGAAACTCTGAAAATCACGGATCAATGCATATCGATCCTTTAAACCATTTTTCCCTATCACTCCCTTTCTCACCCACGTTCAAGGGCGTAAGGGATGTCTTTTTGTCGGGGGTACTGAGTTCAGTCTTAGACAATATCAGAAGTACTACTATCTCAGTGACACCGTAAAAATTGTACTCATCATTGACGTATGTAAATTAGGATAATTTTCATTTATCAACCTCTTCCCAAGGGGTGCATGGGGGCTGATCGTGAACTTCAGAAGTGTCTTATGTCGCCTCGAAAACCGTGGTCTCAACACTAATATTCGATTAACTATACTTCCACTCCAATCCGAGGGGTGTTTTTTTCTCATGGAAGTTGATCGGAGACTTAAGTGGTATTGAGGATGTTGCAGGCAGGGATAAATATGAAAGACGCCATAGAACCCATGATCCATGGGATGTGAGATTTCTACGCACTAAAACCCCCTCCCTTTGTCACACTGTGGGACCGTCGTTTTTTACATAGACGTAGATTAAAACAACATAATAAATAAATGCTGTTTGGAAAATAACACTATACTTAGAAGTACTTAAAATGATACGTGTTTACACCTGTATAAATACTGTGAAGCCATAAAAATACTACAAAATTTAAATTCTCTCGGTTCATGCTGCTGATTTAATCACAGTACCTCACGTTTTGCATCAATACCCATACTGAGTCTACTCTAACATTGCAAATTCGTTTCACTTCGGAGCTCCTTTTGCAAATATTGCTTATCAACATGTTATTATCAATAGTAACTAAAATATATATATGTACTTATATACGAAAACGGGATGTATATTGGTGTATGTATAGTCCACCATAACTCCTAAATGCATGGAGCAATTTCAACAAAACTTGATACTAACTCTACCGCAAAAATACTGTTGGGGGAAAGACAACTCTAAGGGTGAAGTGGGAAGGGGGTGTCATGAGAATAATGATAAAAACAATCGATATTAAGATTGAATACATGATTTTGAAGACCGCTAAGAGGATTAACTTATTATTATTATTAAAACTTAGCTGCCAATTGCGGATATTTTGCCTACGTGGGTAAGCGAAGGACAATTTCTATCAGCCACCTCGCAGAAGAGGAGGCGCAGTGGTGAGGGACAGCCAAGTCTGTCTATGACTTTGTTATAGAAATAACATTTGTGCAGATTGTTACGTGTTCAGTAATGTTAGAGGAGCGGAAAAGAATCTCGAGCTAGTTCGCTTCGCAATCGAAAATATAGTAATTCGTTATGAAATAACTGAATATACTACAATAATTGATATTAAGGTTTGTTAATCGAAGATATTGTGGCTGAAGAGGTAGAGTGAATAGTTTTGTTATTTTCATTAATCTATCTTTATTTTCCCCGCATGAATTTATTTCCTTATATGCTATGTTGTAATCAATAACGCTATTTATTTTGGGGAGGATATAAATGTGGGTATTAATTATTATTATACAATTTATTCTCGGGGATTATTCACCCGGTTTTAAAAAGGTTTGAGGGGCTATCTAGCACGCGTCATTCCTGGCTTGGTAAGTTTCTAAGATAACAGATTTTTGGATCTTCGGAATAAGTTTTTTGGGATACAGATTTAGTTTTTCCAAATTTTTCTTGCAGGGTTCTATTTATGAGGTCATTTGCTGTAACAACGATTGGTAGAATTTCTACAGTTTCGAGTTTATAAATGTCTGTGTATTCTATTATAAGTGGGATGTATTTTGAAATCTTATCCATTTCTGCTTTGTCAATGTTATGATCTGCTGAATGAGTGACATCAGGGTCAAATGCTTTTCGCTCCCTGACCTTTTATAGTATAATATCTGGTCTATTAGCTGGGACTGTTTTATCTTTGTGTATTAGAAGGTCATAATACAGTTTAAAATCTTTGGTTTCTATTGTAGGTCTTGCTTGGTATTCATAATAGGGCGTGGTCATTTGAGCATCTTCTGTTAAAAATGCGAATCTTGTTTGCAATAGATTGGTGTATAGTGTTAGCAGTCAGGTTATGCCGGTGCAGATACTGTGTGTTAGCTAAATTTGTACATCCAGTGGTAATGTGATCTATTGTTTCTGATGACAGGTGATAGATTATACATTTCACATTAACATTTTGCTTTTCAATGTACTTTTTATAGTCGTTGGTTGCGAAGACTTGATCCTGAATTGGTTGCATGAATCCCTCCGTCTCTTCAAATAGAGCCCAATCTCTGAGCCATTGCACTGAGGCATCGTGATCGGTATTTTCAAGAGCATGGGGAAATCTGTCATGAAGAAACTTGGTCTTCCACGCCTTCAACCTCTCCTTGAATGTGGAGAAAGTAGGATAGTTTTCACTGTTACTGAGGTTCATTGGAGTGTAACCTTTGTCACTCGATACTACTGCTTTGTGTAGTGGAAACATTTCAGATTTTGCATAAAAGAACTTCTTGAGTTCTCTTACTTGATGATTACACAACACTTTCAGGTCCAACAAACCACGACCACCTGCTTTCCTAGGAATGTAAAGGTATTCAACTGCGGCTTCAGGGTGGTGCATTCTATATTTTGTGAGAGTTGTACGTACCATCCTGTTTAAATTTTCAAGATTGTTTGTGACCAATGAACTGTCCCAAATGAATATGTCAGAACTGGAATGCATCAAGAATTAATTGCTTTGATTTTGTTTTTTGAAATTAATTCTGTATCCAGAATTTTGTTGAGGCGTTTCCTAAATAAGGATTCCAGATGTTGTTCTTTTTGCTTGTTGTTTATTTGCAGACTTTCGTTGAAACCCAGATATTTATAGCTGTTATGAGAATTCAATGCTTCTGTTGCACAGGAATTTGCTTGTACTTTTAGTGGGACTGACAATTCTTCAGTTTTACCTCTTTTAACATTCAACATAGCACATTTGTCGGATTCAAAATTCATTTGCATATCTTTACTAAATAGTGCAGCGATCTCCAGAAGTCTACTTAGTTCACTTTTATCTTTAGCAAATAATTTTAAATCATCCATATAAAACAAGTGGTATGAATTACTGATGGTATGAATCCTTTTGTTTCCATCGAGAAGTTTAAATCCTTAACCCGATTCATTCAACATCTTCAATAAAAGGGTTGAGTGCGAGGCAAAATCAAATTGGAGCCTTGGAAAATACCACGTCGAATGGGTATATGGTTCGATCTTGTTTTATTGCCATTCTTCAATTCTAATTGTGTACACCATCCGTTCATGAGAGCTTTAGGTAAACTGATTACTTTAGGTTGAATTTTGAATATGGCCAAGATTTTCAAAAGCAAAGAATGTGGGACGGAATGGTACGTATTCTGATAGTCGATCCAACTAACATCTAAATTTATTTTCTTTTTCTTTGCTTGGCTGGCTACAACCCTATCAATTGGCAGTTGTTTTTTGCATCCCTGAGCATTTCTACACCCGTTTTGCTCTTCTGTTAGTATATTTTCGGTCTCTAGATGTTGGGTTACTTTCTGCGCGATTATAGATGAAAGGATTTTGTACATTGTATTAAGACAGGTAATAGGTCTGTAATTTTTTGGGTTACATGTTTAAAGAATTATAGGCTTCGGATAGGTGATTGCTTGGCACATGAATCTTGGTATTTGATTTGGATTGTCAATAACTTTGTTGATGACGTTCACTAAAGGTGTACGCAAGGCTGTTAGGTACTTCCACCAAAATTGTGTATTCCTTCTGGTCGTGATGATTTCCAATTATGTATTTTTCTGAGAACTTCCTTTAGATCCTCTAAAGAAGCAATGAGTTCTCCCATTTCTTCACTGGGTCTAGATAATGCATTATCCAACCAAGGAACCTTGGTGTTGTGCTCTGCAGGATGAGACCACTGGGTGCTCCAGAATTCTTCAACTAACTTCTGTGTCGGTAATTCATGTTTAGTTGAATCTGTAGATAGATTCTGATAAAACTGCTCCTTATTCAGAGTGATTTTTCTATTTTCTACTTTCCTTTTGTTTGATCTATTGTATCGATGCAGTCGTTTTCCTAGAGCGGCAATTTTTTGTTTTAAAGTGTTGATAAATACATCTAACCTGCTCTCAAAATGTCCATCCCGTACAAAAATCTTCTGACCTTTAAGAATTCAGTGTATCCTCTCTTTAAGACGCTGTTTACACTGGTCGCCCTTATCTTTCCAAACTATCACTTCAGATGAGTCACTTCTAAATTGCTTGATTTTGTTTTCTATTCTTTATTTCCATTTAGGTATTTTGGTTTCAGTACAGCATTCACTATTATTTGGTTTGTAATATACATTTTGTGCCGAAAGGATGATAATTGTGGTACAGTACGCATGCAGCTGTAGATCGTAGTGTGTATCAAAGGTTTTTTTTCTTTCAAAATGTTGTTTATTGTGTTTAGGAGTTGAAATGTGGTTCTATTAGGGTGTATTTTTAGAAGGGGTTGTCTAGAATTGGGATCAGTTCCAGCAAGTAAATTTAAGTTCCTCTCCAAATCGAACTTGATCAAAGATTCTTCTTCTGGGCCCATCTCCTGTTTGTCTCCTGACTATCCTTCAGATTTTTTTGTAGTAGGACTTCGCATGCTTTTGGATCAGGTATTGCCGATTCGACTGGTACGTGCGTACATTGTGGATTCTGAAAGTGATTTAGATATATTTAGTCTATTATCAAGTTCTGTTCTGCAATACTGATAACTGGTTTGCTGACTAGATATCTTAGCCTATCACATATGTTTTGTTTGGAAAATCTACTTAAGTCTGGTCTTAATTTAACAAATTCATTGTGTTTCTTTCTTGTGTAGTCTGTTTTGCTAGTTTCGCACTTTGTTGCTATTTGGTATGCCCGTAGAATATCGCAATTGTCCTTATGTTACCATTTATAGTGGGTCTCTACGGATGTCTTGTCAGGGCCTTTAGTCTTAAAAGGCTGAGGCAAACTAACTGATGGTAACGTGGCATCTGTGTTCCGATGTTTGGAACGAGTTATTCCAGTAGCCAGTTCGGGATATCCTCGAGGAGTCGCTGGTCTCTCCGAAACTCCCTCACTGGTGGTCCGCTCGCTGTCACACTGAGCTCCAGCTGCAAGTGTGTCCAGGCGCTCCTTAGACAGCGGCATCTTATCCGAGGCCTTACGACTCTTACTTCTTCTCTCCATCAGAGATGGGTGTGCTTTTTAGACTTACAGCCAGGTAATAAGGGTAAGGTATTGGGGAAGGGTGTGGATGGGAATATTTTGTTGGTTGACGGTAGACTCCGAGCTACAGAATCCACCCTTTGTCTGCCGGATGGGGCATGAGAGTAAAAGAAGGAAGGGATGCGTTTATGCAGGGTAGGACAGCGGTCAGCTGCTCCGATTAGTCGCCTCTTACGACAGGGGGAGATCCCGTGGTGCTATTCTCCAGGTGGTCCCGACACCACACGGGAATTTTTATTATTATTATTGAAATCGTTAGTAATAATTTTCAAAATCTTCCCAAAGACCTTCCAGGTATCAAACCACTCATTTAAAACTAACTATTAGAGATGTTCATTCCGATGTTCGACTAAAAGTGGATAGTGAGCAATTACTTTCCAGAAATTTGCATTCATAAGCTGAAAGCTAGAGTAAAAAAACCTTCAAATAACACCCAGAATCATACGTTCGTGCGTAATATATCTCCTAACTAACTTCTCTTCCGAGAATGTAGTAGATAAGAATTTATAAAACCTACTAGCTGATTACTCAGGATTTTTCTCAGACTAATAATTTTTTACTAACCATAAGTAAAAACTATATTGTAAGATCAAAATATTTTTACTTAATGGTTTTAAAAACATGTACAGTATCCTAATTTTTCTAATTTATGATAATACAAATTCTATACAAAACTTCGTATAGACTACACCACCATCTTGCGGGAGCCGCGGGAGTTTTCGCTTCCGAAGCACGACGCGACCGCGTCATTCATTAAAATTCTTGTAAAATCAAAACTATTCGTCGAAATTTTACGATTTGAAGACTTTTTATTTTTGTTAAATTCACTAAACATATAATCATTAAATTTGACGATGACTGATTTTTTCCCTTCTTAAATTACTCTCTTAAATTGAAGTATTTTAACACTTCTATTTTTTAAAATGTTTTATCGATTATTTATGTTGATATTTGTAGTTAGACATATGGTGTCGCGGACATTTTTGTAGAACTATTTAAGGCAAACAATATTTCCACTGATAGTTTTTACCTGTCTCTAACAGTTCAGACAGAATTAGCAAATATAACTGTCTTTTTCCCCGATTTTATCGACATTTATTGTAAAAAACATTTCTCTTATCACACGTTCAAAAAATAAAAGTTAGTGTATGTTCATACTGGACATCTAAACTATCTCCTTGGCAAATTTCATCTCGAGCGTTTCAGTGGTTTAGTCGTGATCAAGTAGCAAACAGACAGACACAATTTCGCGTTACGCATTTATATATTAGTATGGATTTAACTCATTTGCCGTTCTTAATAAATAGCTCTGTTCTTAAGTTTGAACACCTGCTTTGTATCCAAGCGGTGGGATGATTGGTGGCGCTCGAGTATTCACTCCCTATCTCCTCCTACGCTAACGACAGTAGAGAAGTGCCTATAGCATTCGTCAAAGGGCAAATCGCTGGACACCTCTGCTATAAGCGAAAACTATTTTCCCATTCTCATAATTAAGTTCTAGTATATCGTTTTATATGTTCACTATCAAACACTGCCAAGCTATGTGCCATTATTTCAGACAATCATTTCATTCGTTATTTTATGTTATCACTTCACCTTCACTTAAATTTTTTAAAAATTTAAAAAAGTAAGCAAGTTTTCATCTCTATTACATCTCTATTACTTATCTCTATTCTGCCAACGTTTCGAGATTTACTGATCTCTTCATTAGGGCCAGCTGAGGTGCAGATACGATTATAATTTTGTTATTAAAATTACTACAGTCAATCACATTTAAAACACTAGTTAAGAATTAATATCATGGAAGGTTCGTCAGACGAAAAAAAGACGTTTTCAGAGAATCAGAGAAACCTGAAGTATATACCGTTATATATTCTCATAATTAAGTTATAGTTTTCGCTATCAACTAATTTACTTTTCTGTATACCTACCTGTTTCGTTATTAAACCTCCCGCGGAGTGTTGAAGAAAATGCTTCCGAGACGTGCAGGTTGTGATGCAATAGGTGTCTTCTTGAGGAAGAGTGTGGAATGTAACTCTTCTCGAAGATCGAGGATGAAAAGAAAGTTACTTCAGTGTCTTAGGGAAAGTGGGAGCGTTCCGTATGTAATAACCTGACACATGTATCTCAAAACTCGCTTGTCACTCACTAATTATACATCAGGATTATTCTCTTCGTTATTTACTAGAATACTCAGAACGTCAATTACATGAGTGTCCTCCAAGCAATTCTAACCTATTTTTAACAGTTTTATTTGACAGTATTTGGATAGTTATCTATGGGACATCAGCTAAATGCAGATAAGAAATGGGTGAGAGGGTTCAAGTTGAGCATCATATCAAATATTGACGCACAGTGGTGGATCTATGGGGAGGGGGTTATAGCCTCGCCCCATTGGATCGGAACTTTTAGCAGATAGAATTGAAGTTGATAAATGGCATACTTTGTAAAAGTGTTACCAGATTAATAACACAGGCGCGCACACACACACAAAATCGAAACCAAGAAGGTAGACCCTACCGCCCCTATGTATTTTGGGGCACTGAAAACGATTATGACTATAAAAAATTTAAGCATCCAAAATTCCTTTAGAAACCCCCTACATCTAGGGAAAATTGGATAATTAAAATTTTTTATAGTCATAATTCGATGGCATCGAATGCTTTGGATAAATCAAGAGAAACACTGAGGATTTTCTCTATGGTCACGAGAAGTGGTAACATTGATTAAGATAGAAAATATGGCGCTTATAGTGGAAAAGGATTTCCTAAAACCGTGTTGATCGTCAGAGAAAATAATAAAAATCTAGAAGACGCTTATAGAGAAATTTGTCTAGGATTTTTGAGAAAGTGAATAATAGAGATATTGCTCGGTAATTTCCAACATTGAGTTTGTTTCCCATCTTGTGTAAAGGTTTTACTTTAGCTCTCTTAAATATGTTAGGAAACACCCCTTCTGATAAAGAACTATTAAAAATATTTATGAGTAGATTTCATATAACGTGGGACGAAAACTTAACAATAAACTCGGGTATATCATCTGTGCCTGTTGAAAATTTGTTTTTAAATGAAGTGATGATTCTCGTGAGTTCACTGGCGGTAGCTTCGGAAGTGAACACAGAACAGGTCACGTGCGCGGATATATTTGGAGGACATTGGTTTTGAGATATTGAATTCGTGATTTTACATACTTCTGAGAAATAAGAATTAAACAAATTTGCTATGTCCAGTGGATTTGATTTGATTTTGCCATCGTTTAGTAGGGAAAATCTTTGCTATTTTCAGGTGACGTGTAATTTTTAACAATATTCTGCATGGTTTTGGTCCCGTTGTTCGATTTTAGTTTCTGCCTGTCATTTTCCATAACTTTAGCTGCATAGACAACTTTTCAGAGAATAGTCTTCGATTTAGTGGAAATAATGATGGAATTCGGGTGGTTGGTTATAGAGTTTTGAATGATAATACAAACGGCGTTTAGGGGAAGAAATTCTTATCACTTGGGTGATCCATCTATTGTGTTTCTTTAGGTTAATTAACTTGCGTTTTATGGGAAAGCTAAATTTGTAATGTTAGGAATTTATCGTTGGTGTTTTTAGGCAATTGAATACATCTTTCTAAGTTTCCTCTCGGAAATAATTTGTAAATCTGGATAAATTTACGTTGTTAAACTGTCTGGAAAACTTGTAAAGGATTTTATGTGGTTTTAGTTTGAGGATGGTATGTATTTTTAGAATGCCTAAACGTTCTAGGATATCATGTACATTACTGGTAATTGTGTATTGTGTGAATCTGAAACGGAATATTCTTAGTAGGAAGAATTATAGTAAAAAATTTGGCTCAACATAAAAAATATATCAATTTTTTTACGTTTATTTAAAAAAACTGAAATTTAAATTAATTCGCTATTTATATTACGGATGTCTTAAATTGCAGGTTGCAAGTGTTTGAAATTTTCTCGGTGGAGGGACCCGGGCATTCCTCATTTTCCTGATATCGGTCCCTCCTAAATCCAATCTTGGATCCACCCCTCTATTCGTGAGCACAACATTGCTGACTTAGGAGGCGAACGCGCGCGAACTATATGGACGCCACGGACTAATCAAAACTGAACAGTGTGCGATGACATCGTTTGCACTTTTTGCACATAGTTTGCAGGTTTGCTCCAGAAGTGTTAGAAGATAAATTTGAGATACTATAATAATATATTTTTATTGAAAATATTGTTTGGTTATAAATTACACAGTTTAAAGCATATCAATTTTCTACTCAATATCCTTATTAAAATGGAGTTTACTTTTACATATTTCTTAGCTTGATAAATTAAAAGTCGTTTCTATATTGCTCATTTTTTTATTATTGGTATTAGAAAGCTTTTTCGGCTGCATAGCAACCATCGTCAGTAACATACACTGAGTGTTGAGGAATATTTTTGGCGAATGCCAAAAATTTATCATGCTTTGATAATGTTGCTAAAGCACCACAATTACCAAGTATATTTCTTAGCTTTTGGAGAGTTCAGTAAACAGTGATCTGGTGTATAATCGTATCACACGTATTTCTGGTAACTTCAATATAACAAAGTATTGCATAATTGTCATGGAAATTAGAATTCTTTATTCTTATCATGAATCTCTGTAATTTTTCTAGATTGTTTTCTTTTAAACGGAATATTTAAGAATAGTAGTCATAGGGTAATTTCAATTTTAAGAACTAAACATAATTTCGTCATTAAATATATTATTGTATACTATCATTCACAAATGAACAAACTAAAAATACCGTAACTTACGACTTCATGTATAGAAATTATTTTATAGAAATGTTGATCAAAAGTATTAAAGTTTGCGGAGACGTCGTATACTTTGGATATTTTTCTGCACAATGGAGATTGAACTTCGAAAGGGTTTCCAATTTCATCTCCTTCATTTGCTAGCAACATAGCATTTGTGGTAAAGCGACGTTGCCGAATTGCAATTTCTCAGCGTATACAACTCAATTTCATTTGAATATCTTAATTAAAGTGATTTGTGTTTTTGTTACAATTATTGAAATTAAAAAAATTGTTTTTTGTAATATTGCTCTCTGAGCATGTGTTTTTATATGTAGCACGATTACAGCCAATGCGTTATATCTGGGATCAATATATTTCTGGTAGATGGACTTTATTTATGGTTTAACAATATTAATGATATCATTAGAATTGACCTTTAGTGCTATTGATTCGTGTTTTATACAGTTGTACTTGAATTCCGATTCACATATGAGAATAGTATATAAGAATTTGCAAAGCATGTAAAATTACGATAGACAATACACATCACTTGATGCCAATGAGCTTTACGTTCTTTACGCTACTGTATAAAGTTCAGAAATTATAGGAATATTTTTAAGTAATTCCTAATTCGAATTTTTAAAAATCCATACGATATCTTGCAATGATATCCAAATTCTATGATAAAAACAATATTTTTTAAACAGTAAAACGCAATTTTTTTTTCAGAAATTCAATATCTTTTGTATTTTCTAGCAAGGCGTTGTGAGACACCGAATCTTGAGGTGTCATTTAAATATAGAAAATGATAAAGTTTATTGAAGTTGAGAATATACAGAATATTTTTTTGTTATGGAAGTCCACAATGTGTATAATAAAAATTTACAAAATATTTCCTTAATAGCGGCATAATAAAACATTTTCACTCGTTACGATTTAATACGGGTATGTTCGCCAGTACTAGTCTCCTATTGGTTCGCCAAATATGGAAGCAGTTTCAAGTTTGCCTACGATTGGTCGAACGAAAGTGAGGAGCTTCTCCCCCGTCACAGAGACGTGGCGTTGCAAACCTAACGGCTCCAAATCTCCAAGAGCGCGGGACTTAGAATATTTTCCTGAGTTTTTTATAATTCCAGGTGTACACATTCGCGTTCGTCCTCAACCATCTGTTTTATTTCTGTTAGTTCTATGATACTACCTTCTTTATGTAAACACCCGATGAAAACCAACTTTCTGGCTAAAACGTTGTAATTGTTTACATAGTGTAGTTATAATTAAATATTTCTTTAAGAAGTATGGATTACGTAGGAAATGAAGAATTTTAAATTCGATTTAGCCATCAGATATCGAATAACATATTGTACATTATTTCTTCCTGTATATAATTTTCTGTGAAGGAGAGGCTTTTACACCACCCAGAAGGAGTAATGTTACAGTCAGAATAGCTACTTTATCCAATTTTTTGAGTCAATGTTAAATGTATTTAGAACTCCATAGAGAGAGAGAAACCTTTTCGAACACGGCTTTAATGCGACACTGGAGCGTAACTTTATCCACGGTGATATCAATGAAGGAGTGAGAAATTAACTGTATGTAACTAATATCTTTGTACTTTCTAAAATGGAAACTACTTTTGTTTGTTTGTTAATGAACAAATTTACAAGAAGCAACATGGTTGGTGATTTTTTTTTCGGCATTATAAAGAAATTAATTACGACAAAGGCTATGAGTTTCATCAGAATTAAAATTTAGACAACCAATGAAATGCAGAAAAATTAAAAACAAAAGGATTACTTTAAGTGATTAGATACATTTTTTCCTGTAATTTTTCTTTTCAATTTAAGGAAGCACTGAATGGTGAGAGACCATTACTACAAATTGCTCAAAAAGTGATATATCTGTAATTTTATATTAGTTGATCTTACAGCATAAGTTTTTATGTATCATACAGATGAAATACAGCTGATTTAAAAGACAGAAGTATAGTTTCCAGAAAATACGAGCAATTTTGTAAGGAAAAAACTAAAACTTGTAAAACATTCGGTATGTTTCCAATGCAAATGCCATGCGTGTGATTTGTAATGGGTTCCTTTTACACATGGTTCAATACACAACTCCCACGTAAAACTGTAACCTCGATAAAACATTTAAAAAATAGGTATAAGTTTATAGAAATGTTAGTTAGGAAAAAACAGAGGTGCAGATTGAAACAACGTGCTGCCAACCACAGAATAGAAATAAGAAAATTATATTTCAAATCAAGCGTCGAGAGCTTAAAAGTTCGATCAAAAAATCTCAACGTGCATTAATTTTTCATTACGAATTAGCGATGTTTTGCCTGGCGATTAGCGATGTTTTTGCGATGACAGGGAAGAGAATTAGGAGGTAAGTTCCTAAATGGCATGCGGAATGAGGACTCGTTTCTATAGCACTTTTACTAGATGATTCGTTTCGCAATTTCCAGAAAATCTACATAATCTTCAAGAAGGTTAATTGAACCTTCATTGAGGGACACGCTACAAACATTTCCTTGGGGAGTTTTATTTAGTACACGTTTCATTGGATGATAGATCAGTATAAAAATAGAGGAAAAATAACCCGCTTTCCAGCTGTTATGATGAAATGGAGAATAGATGTGGATTTATCTTAGAAGAAGAAACCTGTACTTTTTGTTGAGGCCGGTATTACACGGTCATATTTCTATGTCACATATCTATTATCAAAGATATATGATCAATAATGACCGTGTAATGCACAAGCTTTGATTATAGTTAAATATATCTATGACATTGGATTTTTGATCATAGATATGACATAGAAATATGACCGTATAATACCGGCCTAAAAGTCTGGTCAGATATTGTAGGACCTTTCATGGTACTCGTAATTTTAGATGTCGTAAGTTATGATTGTGGGTATGTTTGTGTTACAAAAATACTGTTAGGAAAATATAATTAATGCGTTCATTATGATGAAACACTTTCTTTTTTCGAGGCCAAGCGTTATTTCATCTTCTTTCAGTTTATGTGTTCGAGTTTATTAACAAATTTGTGCTTCTGGAAGGTTAAGAGTGAATAATAGCGCAGTTGATAAAATCGAGAAGTAATTTACAACAAATAACATTTTAAAAATTAAATCTTTCTAATATTATAGCTCACGATTATGAAGAACGCGAATATTAAAAAGTAAAAAGTACAAATACTCGAGTGCTCAGTCGATAACACTTAAACAAAGCAGATTTGTATTTTAATTTCACCAACATTAATGTATTAATCGGTAATATCCATTATGAGAACAATGAAACCATAAATTTACAAATTTATATATTTCTAAATAAATTCGCTCATTAATAATTATTGAAATGTTCAAAATCTAGTATATTTGATTGGGTGGGTGAGTGTATTGAAACCAATTCAAAGGAAAACGAACTAATAAATAACTTCTCAGTTTCTAGAGGACTCGAACTAGAGATTTCAAGTATCAAACTTAATAGTGACTGGCTTTGTATCTTATTGGGAGAACAAATGTCTTAAATAGTTTTAGAATTTCTTAATAGTTATACATCTGATCGAAAACCTTGACGATGACGCAAAACGCTGTACGACACCTAACTCCGCTACTTTGAAGACGTGAATATCACATGTCCAGCCTGTCTCTTGGGCTACCTTACCCTTTTCACTTATGCAGAAGCAACATCCCATCTCACCAACGAGCCGCCTTCAGTCAGTACCAGAAGAACCAGAAGAACCAGACAACACCAGACGAAAAATATCTTCCTTCACCTGTTTCTTATCCCTTTCAATTGTTGGAGAACTTAAGAGGGAACGCTGTTTTTCCTAATACGTGCTTTATCGTTTGAATGACGATGAGCGTGCTTCACCGAAGGTGGGTGTAAGTCGTACCCTGTGGAGACCTTGGCATTCGACAAACAGAGGTCCCAGCGGTAAGTCGATCGTGTAAAGAAGGAAGAGAAATTCCTGTGTGGTGGGCGAGGAGACACGGGCGTGGCGCGGGGGCAAGGAGAGGAGACCGTGGCCCTGGCGGAGACGGAAGGCGGCGGGGAAGAGGTCGGCGCCGCACAGTACGTGCGCGCGCTCACTCCCGTCGCCGACGCCGCCAGCTGCAGCCAGCCGCAGCCAGCTGCTCCAGCATGCAGGTCCTCGCTGTCGCCACCTTCTTCGGCGCGCTGGTGAGTCTGCATTGCGCAGCGGTCGGAATACGGGGGACGCAATATCGAATTCATTTCATTTTGTTACACTTTTAAAATTCCAATTACAGACAAGAAACGATACGCTTGCTTCTAGTTCACAAACGTTTATTTCTAATCATATTCAGAGATCTGATATCATGTTTTGAAGTCGTTCACCACCCACTATTCTTACATTTGGAAAGAGAAAGTTGATTTCAGAGTACTATGCAAATGCCATTCTCAAAATTCTTGCAGATCTTTTTTTTCATTTTTGTCCTTATATTGCATCCAAGTCTTTGAAAAAATTGGTATAAAGATAAAATTAGAAGTACTTGCCGTTATTTTATGAACAATTCGCAATTTTCGCTAAACTTATGCCTGTCGATATACGTGAATATCATAGTAATATGTAAATATGCAAAGGATATTTTGACGAAATCACTAGTTCGTGGTGTTAATGAACGTTGATATTATCATTAAATTTTTGGAGCTAACCTGATTCGACAAATTTGTTATAATTTGGAAATACCAACAAAACTTTTCAGTTGGTCAATGATGCCAGTTTTCAGCGACAGTAACAATATGTTTTAAGGAATCCGTGAACACGGAATACCACATTCGACTATACAAACATATTATACTCACATCGTGTCTTTTTCGAGTGATGCATTGAACTATATTTTTACTTTGAAACTCTTAGATATAGTAATTTTTGCAGCAAAAACAGAAATTTCTGGCAGATAACACTCATTACATTGGCAATAAAAAATATTAATTGTTCCACCAAATGTGAATTATTCCACCCAAATAATATTGAAGTTTGTATCTAGACCTTTTTGAAATGAAGTTGAAACAATTTACTTCAGGAAAAAGGTGACACGTAATACTAAGTAGTCGAGTGTAATAATTTATTATTAAGAAAAATATTTTTCTTAATAATAAATTATTGTATTTAGAATAATTCAAAATTCTTCATTGCAACATTTCCTATTTTTACTTAATATTTTGTTTAATGACTTTCATGTCCGTATTAACACATAAATAAATAAACTTTATACTAGAAAAAAGCAGTTGCAAACACGAGGCGCTGTAAACTAAATTACTCTCCGGAAACAAGCTCCCGTCAATTCCGATGAAGGGCCAAGTGAGGTTTATAACAATTGATGTTATTTCTTTCGTTTAGTTAAGTTAACTGTATATACTATAGTCGCTCAGGTTTAAACGTTATTGGAATCTATGTGAATAAATATTTAAATAAACCTTCTTGTCTCGGGAAACAAATCGACATATGTGATGTGGTTTAACATTATTGAGTCACAAAAGCTAGTATGCTGCATTGCTGACGCAATTTTCTATCGATTTCATCATGTACAACTATGCTTAAGTTAATATGGCATTTTGACATTCTACACAGCAAACTTTAATGTACATATCTACTTTTGTATAAATTTAAATAGTTTAAAATGTTCTCCACTATTACCGGTTTGATTACGTACGAAATACACGCTATACGAAAATGAATAACATGTCAATTTTTCATCACGAATTTAATACTCGATAACATTTACAATTTATATGAGTACGTACTTTAAGTGTAATCTGAAAAGGCAATGATTGTGGTATTGATTTGATGTAGCACCACGCAATACAGATCAAGCTTCCGATTCCTTTCAAGGCCACCTCCTCCGCCAAAGCCGCCTGCAGTCTTGACGCCCTTGCTCCCTCCACCGCGACTCCGCCCCTTGCCGTCGATCACTTCTTGGCAACTCACGAGCATTGCCAACACTGGGCGCGATCGGGAAGTAGATGCGTATTACATCACCACTGTTTGCGGATTATAACATTCGAAATGTAGGGCCTTCGGTAGACAGGTGCAACCTTTCTGAGTGCCCAAGGGACAAAAACATACATAAAAAGTATGATTGATTAACACTTATGCTTTCGAGTTTAATACATCGTTATGAATTTATTCACAAGCATAGTTTTCAGATATGATCAATAATGCAGACTGAAGTCTAACAAAGAAAAACTACGAAAAGACATGCTTGAAATATAATAATTCATAAAGCAGTATTGTGTGGTAATGCAAAAAAATTGACTATTGGTAAACGTAGGCTTACATTCTACTGTTATACGGATGATTTTTTTCAGCTGGAACTTCTAGTACCAAATAGCGAACGGAAGAGGTATCGGGTCTTTTACGTATTACGTACGCATCAAAGGGGGTGGGGTTGGTGGTCGAGACAAAGTACTTACGATTCTTACTTAAGGGACAATATTTACAACAAAATTCTTTAAATTATAATTGAGGTATGCAAGATTGCCATTTTCAAATTAATTTGCGAGCATGGAAAGAATTGATTATTCTAATATCATTACGCCACTTATAATCTCATAATTCGTTTATAACTTATTTAATTGGCTCTTAGGGCCAATTGTCAGACGGTGCACGGAGGCAACACATTTTCGTAAAATTAACAGACACGGTCTCTCAAATACTTACAATTCCTTACATGAGGATAGGTAGTATGAAAACTACTTGAACGAGGTCCTTATAATCTATAACAAATCAAATCGTATACAAAAGTAGAAAATCAAAAACCAAAATCTACATTCTTTGTATCTCTTCAAGTAGCTTGCGAACTAGATTTCATGATGGGTCAATTGTCTTCGCTTTCCTATCCCAACGTCAATAAAACATTTCCATGCATACATTTTCCTTGTATCTAAGTGATGTATGATTGGCATAAAAGCTACAGACGATATATTTTCATTACAGGATAAATATATGTCACATGAAGTTGATAATGTTAGGAAAGTTGCAACTTTTATTTTATGAAACTTGGTACAAACGAATGAATTGCTCATTAAGCATATCCCAAATTTAGAACTCACTCGTACAATTGTAATATAATATGTCTGGCGAACGCTACTTTCTTGAAATGATGATTACTCGTGTGCACGTTCCATTTAATTGAGAAATTGAACATGTATTGTCAGATCACACTACTCACTGGGGAATATGTTGTTAAAATGTCAAAACACGAAGGAAAACAAAAAGATAAAAAAATAGTTTTGGTACTGGATTACAGAAAACTAAGTCGAGCCAAAATAATGCTTCAAAAATTAGAACAAAATCTGAAAATGAACAATAAGAGAATGGAATTATTGATGTTAAAAAAAATATTCCCATCAATGCATCGAGGACGGCGAATTAGTGTATGGCGTGGATTGTTTAATCCGAGTTTGTTTCTAGTTTTAAAATGAGTCAATTGTGGTAAAATTTGCAATATGAACTATGAAATAACGTTTTCGGCAAGATATGACATAACATTCACCACACATTATCTTCCACGAAGAAACAAAGAAACGTAAACTGATTTTCCAGCGATAAAGAAAAGTGATCTGCTTAACTTTCTGATATAATACTGGAAGAGAAACGCGAATAGGTAAAATGGTGCAGCAACTAACAGATATTCCGAAATCGACGTTGACGTCCTATGTATGAGGCAATATAGGACCATATGCGCCGGACCTAAAACTTACGAAGAACAAGTTTGATGGAGAAATTGGAGCGGACAGAATACCAAACTTTGAGATGTCGTATGATCGGTAGGAGTGATGAGTGTGGTTTTATTAAGTTAAACCAGGGGAAAGACTACCTACTTTGCACTGAAAATGAAGATATGCTCTGAAAAATAGTCATTTTACAGGACATGTAGTAATGGCAAATAATAAATGCTCTATCAAGGGTGGCAGCACGCGACGTTGATCGCGTCAATTCGCAAACCACCTTGTGACGAAATCTCTCTATTCGCACGGAAGTACTCACCATCTCAAGGTTTCGTTCGCAGTGTAAACAGTTCCATGTCATTGCCGTTGATATTTATCCCTGTTACTCTTTGCGACTATCTCATGTAATCATATTTCGTTGCATCTCATCGCGGACGGTGTGAACAATGTATCAGTTGTCGGTTGGTTTTCAAGCAGACATTACTTGAGTGAGAAAACTTATAATTACGCATTTTTGAAATATTCTAACTAATTTTATGATGGTTTCTTGCAAATTTGTTTCCTGGACAAATATATTGAAAGCGGGTTAAAGAAAAACTTATTGGTTAGTAGTAACCAGGTGACGCGTTCGCTATGCGAATTACTCACGAATACGTGTAAAAGAGATTTTAGTCGAAGTTTTTTGACATATTGAACCTTTTTTGTCATTTGATCATCGATATTCTTGATGAAGGTGGATATAACTGCGTCCACGATCATTCATCCACTTCGAGCTGTGAACCTTGATCTACTGGTGTAATCCCTTCCACCGTTAGACCTGTTTCTAAAATTACAAGACGACAAACAACGGAGGAAGGAAACCATCTCAGGCACATCTTCTCCAAATGAGGCTGAATTGCGTGCTTCGACTTGAGACAAATAGAGGAAGATGTTGCAGAAGTGTGTAGGAGGAGTGGAGGAAGACAAGCGTTAAGAGTTTACGAAAGAAGTAGAGGACGTAAAAGAGAAATACCCGCTAAACCAACTGAAACAGATGACATCAGACCGGTCTCAACTGAATTAATCGAATCTATACATAAACTTTGAAAGGTTTATTATTATGTATTATATCCTCTACCTAGACTCAGTCTACACCAGGATGGAATGATGATAATGATGATGAGCGAATTTTTTGGGTGGAATGATAGGCAGGGGAAACGGGAGTACAGCGTGAAAACCTGCCCACTTCGTCCACCGCCGCGAATTGGATCACACAGGGTTTGAACCAGCGTCACTAGAGGTAGAAGGCGCATATGCTTTAAAAGGCTTGTTTGGACATGGATAGGACTCCTCAGATCAAGAAGCATCGTGCAGATTTTGCGGAAAAGTTTCTGGACGTGTCTGGTAAGCTGTGCGCCACGTACGAGTATTGACTAAATCAGATGGGACACATGCCATATGACCGTATGCGGAGAGGGGAGAAGGTATCTGCTATTTTGGCCTTGATTTCACTTCATCTGTATTCTCGAGTCTACAATTATTAAAGTGACTTTTTAATTTATTTCCAACATAAGCATATAAATTATTACCGTTCAATTCAACTATTGCCGTTCAATTCTTAATTTATGTGGTTAGCTATTAAAGGTACTCCACTTGGCGTGGTCTTTTTTTTTTTTTGAGCAATTTTTCACAAATACCATTTTTTTTACAAATTTCATTGTTATTAATTTATTTCCATCTCATTTTAGTTATCATCCTTAATTTATTTCTTAGGCTAAAAATATGCTTCAACGTCAGTTACTATGGTCGCAAAGGTTTATAAATTGGGAAGTCTATAATTTTTTATTTTCTAAGATTTTTATTCCCATGTTGTAGTATTACTACCTGATTACCTCGAGTTACAGTATTACTAGTATGTNTAAAAATAATTTTACTTACTGTTTTTTTTAACATACGTTCATAATCCTAACTTTACAAAAATTCATAATCCAAATTTAATACAAAACTAGATTGTATACACCATTTTGTGTTTCAACAGCAAGAATAAAAGAATTCATGGATGAAACCACCCTTGAGCAGGCAACGTTAAGTTGTCCGTGAGAGAAACGTCTCCAATAGCCTAGCACACCACTGCACTCTTAGGAAGTATTTAACCTCCATATGTGCTCAACATGTTTTCATACGGCATCATGTCATTCAAAATCTATGGATTAAACCCGTCTTTTTAGATTAAAAGTTTTTACATGGCTCTCCCTTGCCTCACTACGTCCAGGAGTGTTCTAAGGCCATTCACCCCCCCTCCTATTTGGTGTCTCTGGTGTAACATCGGAAGTGTCTCAGCTTATCAGGTAGGACGCACACACTCGCCACGAGCTGGTCGAAGTTTCGAAAACGAGGCAAAACACAACGGCGGCAGTGCGGTTGCACCATTTCATTAAAACGTTTACAAACTCTACACTTTTTGTCCAAATTTTACGATTTAAAGACAAAACAAGGAACCCACCAAATTTGATGACTATCGACATTTTTCTTCTTGAATTACTCTCTTAATTGAAATATTTTAACACTTGTATTTTTAATAACTCTTCTTCAATAACTTAAGTTAACCTTTGTAGAGAGACATAAGTGTAGCAGACTTTTTTGTAGCACTCTTTGAGGTGAACAATATTGCCAATCATATTTGTCATCTTTCTCCAACCGTTTAGGCAGCGTAAGCAAATATAGCGGATTTTCCCCGAGTTCTTAATCGTCAAAAATAATTTTCTATCTTCCTTTTCACATATTTAAAAAATAAAAGTTAGTCTATGTTCTTCCTGGACATCTAAAATATCTCCTTGCCAAATTACATCACACTCGGTTCAGTGCTTTAATCGTGAAAAGGTAGCAAACAGACTCACTTTCATATTTATATATTAGTATGGAATTCTGATACAGTCACATCCCAGATACCGTAAATGGGTCTCAATTCTTCTTCTGGCAGTTGCTACTTTTTGTGTGTATTATTAACTAATTTTGCTCGCAAAATTGCTCTCCTCAGATCCACAGTAGTTTCTTTCAGAACAATTTTTTGTCCGCATTGGTAATAACATTGGAGAACCCGTTTCGCAACCTAATGCTTTAACTCATACTTCCAAGCGCTTTGAATTTTCAATGCTGGATATATTTGAAGCTTGACATGACAATATTATTTTCGACGTTCAAGTGAAGATTCCACGCATTTTATTATTAATTATTGGACTAAAATTTGTATACCTTAACAAATAAATCCCCATTCTAAAACCCATCCCTTCTTCTTTCTCTCTTACGACGTGTGGACAAAGTGCCTCTCCTGAAACCAGTGTCAACGGCGTTTATTCCGTAGAAATTTTGTCTCAACTCTACTAACTAACGTCAACAACTAACTTCGAGGCGACTCGAAGTTCCGTTATTCGAAAGTTAGTTTCGTTAATATTCAAACGATTCAGTAAAATTCTACAACCTCAATTCCACCCACACCATTCACTACCAATGATTTCCTTCGGGATACAAAAATTGATTCACGAAAAGATCGGGTATAGTTTTCAGAAAGCGCATTGACAGACATATGAATGGTTAAGCGAGCGGCTTCCAAGCGCATATCCGACTTTCGATCGATTTCGCCCTTAACTGATTTTCCACCGGAATAATACCCTGTTCAATGCATTGCTCATGCACGAACGCCTTTAATTACCAATTCAAAGTAAGCTATCAAGCCGCTTTCGGGGACAAAATATACATAATTATTAATTTAAAATCAACTTTTTTGCGCGGAGTTAATCGAACTTACATTCGTATACAATAGTTGATGTTCTAATCTGATGATCTTGTATTTCTTATTGTAAATTTAATGAAGATGTATATAACATTCTTCATGCACTTAATGTGAAAATAAAAAGTTTCAGAAGACACTCTTCAGTAGATGACACAAAACATTTAATCTTGATTCTAATTCCTAGTGAGAGGAGGTAAGCTGGAATTTGATTCACAGTTTTGCGCTCGGCATAAATTTCTCCATGTGTTGGATTTGAATGACACTTTTCAAGCATAGACCGACAACTCCTGTACTGAATTTCAATGCTGAAAGTATTTATTTTTTTCTTTTTATTGATCATAAGTAGCTAACTGTGGTTACATTTTAACCTAATATGTCATTGCAGTTCTCTTTTTTGTTTTATTTATAGTTTCTTACTTTTTTATCGGCTTCGGCGTTTAGGATGCGTCTCCAGTAACTTGATGCATGAATATTTCTACTATCATTCTTTTAATGATCCCTTAGCTCTCTTACTTTGGTAACATGTTCTTCATAAAGTAAATAGATTGTTTCATTGTCAGTTACTCCTTCTTCTTCTTATTATTATTATTTATATCTTATCTCTGCTACATTACATTCTGCTAGATTGATGATTGATTCTTCCTGATTATAGAAATCACATTCCCATAATTAGTGGATGGCTGAGAACTCCATCATCAATCTGTTAGTTGCAAACCTTTCTTGTGTTCATTTGCAAAAGAAACATTTAGTTTATTTTGAAAGGTAGTCCTTTATTAATAGTTTTCCAGAGGATCTACCATACCTCAATTAGAATCTCTATTATCCTGCTTTTACTTATCGTACGAGACTTACCTCACGAGACCCGAGACGGAAGTATTTTTGGAGGTTCCTACACTAAGTTTTTGGGGGCTCGTGTTTGCTTGCCTACTGGTTCACATCCAACACTCCTATGTATTGATAATAATAAAAACATTTTTTAACCAAGCTTTTATCTAAGCCATGAACTAAAACGAATAAAATAAGTTTTTTTAAGGTAATGCAATGCCAAATGCTAATACCTCCATACATATTTCAGTAGATCCTAATAAAAATAAACGTACTTACTATCTTTATCGCTGAAAATGATTAAATATTTTATGTTGAATTATTTTTCTTCAAAAAGCCTGTCGTGCGAATTGTAAAGAAAATACATACTTCGGCCAGTACGCACTTACCAACCAATCTCCGCCCTATGAAATTAATTGGTGTCTATTTTTATGAATATTTCGCACGACATGTTTGTTTGTGACAAATAATACAGCGCAAAATATTAAATTATTTTTAGTGATAAAGAGAGTAAGTACATTTTTATTAGGATTATGTGAAATAAGTATGGAGGTATTAGCATTTGCCATTATATTTCCTTAAAAAATAGTTATAGTACATGGATTAAATAAAAGCATGTTTTTGAAAAGGTTTGAATTTATTATTTAACACTTTTTAGTATTAGAAATTGTTTATTTATCGTAATAATTTATATCGTAATAATATTTGTCGTAATAATTGATCTTGCTTGATCACATGTTAAAATACCAAAAAACTTTTAAACGTAAACTTTTATTTGATATGAATAAATAACATTAATGTTAAAGCGTCCGTGTGATACACCTTCGGATAGCATAAACATCCTTCTGAGATGCGATCGTAATGATTGATAAGAAGAACCTTCGCTATTCCTAATGATAAGAATTTCCTTTACTGATAAGATAAGAACTTAATACGAAAAGGCGTAGGTTATGCAATTCGTTATACTTATGTGTATGAAGAGAAGGGTTGCATTTCAGGGGACGCATTACGAGAACAATCCACCACGTGTTCTCTCGGAATAAAATGGTATTAAAAAGGATTTTGAGTAAGACATAAGATTGTATTGTCATCGGGTTATATAAGTGAACCGAATTTGAGCTCAATCGATTGGGGGAAACGGGTTTAAAATTCAGTCGCAAGTTTTGACCCAAACAGCAAATTAACAGGTAAAGTTAAATAAAAGGTTGTAAAATGAATTGAAATTTGAGTTTTACTTATTAAGACGCTCAACTAATATTTGGTTTACGGTTTCAAAAAAATTTCGGGTAATATTTATGTTCAAATTTACGAGTTTAAATAAGATTCGGTGACCAATTTGAATGCGCTTTGTTTATTGTTTATTTATTCCTACTTTACCTGTTATTTATTACTACTTTACCTGTTATTTATTACTACTTTACCTGTTGTCGGATATTTTCCACGCACGCTAAATTACTTAAATATAAGTCTATGGGCGTAATTCCGAACAACATTTGTAGAGCCTTAGGGGAGACGGTTTTGGAACAACCGCTTAACCGTGCTGGACATAGACTCTGTACACCAATGGCGGATCTAGACCGTAATCAAGGGGAGGGGGGCTAAATTTCATACGCATTATTATAAATACTATTGTAAATATTATAAATATCTTTGTAAATATTATATATTTTATTGTAAATATTATAAATATTATTATGAATATTATTGTAAATATTATTATAAATTTTATATAGATTTTGTATTTTAATATAATACATCAATCATCAAATAGATAATTAACAATTCGTTAAATAGTGAATAAATTTATAAATTGTTTAAAATGGCAAATATATATTAAAGGAAAAAGATACATATTATCAATTTCAATACTATCTGTTGAAAGACGCTATAGTCCTCTTAGCCCCCCCCTTCCTTATAGATCCGTCACTGCTGTACACTACTACTGTGTCTACTGACTGAACAAGATAGATACTGATACAAAATAGCACTCATCTTTTTTATACAGTTATTCAGTTCCTTCCCTTCGATGTTGAATTTTTCTGAGAGCAACAGCATCAAGAGTTTTAACAACTTTTTAAAAGGAAAATGACACATCGAGCGAAAGGAAGTTCCCAAAACAGTGCAGAATCTTTCAAGACTAATTTCTAGATATATTACCGGAAATAGCGTTAAATGATAGTACACGAGAGCGTCAATAATTGGGAAGATGCTTTCCTGTAAGTGTATTTGTTTTTTCTAGAGAGACATTTGCTACTCCCTTTCAAAATATTTAAGTATGTAATTGATGTGTATGGAGATAAAAGTTTTTAAAACGAGATGCAGGTTGAAGGCGACTTGAGGTAAAATGATCTCGGAAAAATGATTGGTGAGGACATGAGGATGAAATACCTCAATCCTGAAGACATGAGTTACCGAAAAGTGTTCCAAAGAAAAATGAGAACGGTGCTGAAAATGATAAAACAGATGTAGAACTAACATATCTTGTTATTAATATCATTTTAAATTGAAAAATCTATTCTGGAAGAATTCAATATATTAACAATGATTCGGGAGCAATAGATGTTCGACGTAGAGGTCAAAGTCGATAAATACCTTATACGTTGAAGGACGCAAGCGCACTGACCTTGCCCGGGGCAACCAATGATGCGGCTTGAGTTGTCAAGATCATTGCCACAAGCGGTTGTCCATGAGAGACGTCACAAGAGTTATCTTCCTGTTTTATTTGTGCATAGAAGATAAATGTAAATATTGATATTTGAGGTGTAACTTAACTGCGAGTAGTTGATTCGTGTTCAAAAATTTAATAGCATTGCTTCTTGGGCAATAAATTAATTGATATAAGAATTGGTTTGGTGAGTGTGATATTAAAACTTTACGAGTTTTAAATGCTGTCGTTGACCATTAACATAATGTTATACTAATCATGCAATTTACTTATAAATTAATTAAATAGATAATGAAAAACCTACGACATTTTATGGACGAATAACTTTTGTGTGTGTGTGAAAAGATCTCACAACGTTTCGATTTCGTCTTAAGTCGTCGACAGGTGATCCAGCAAATGTTGACAATATAACATTGTTTATTTAAAAAACAATCAAAATAATTTCTTGCGAATGATAAATTAAACGAGTAATAGTTTCTTGCGAGTAAAGATTATATAACAAAACGCTCTTCTTTCCAGCATAATACAAAAGACAACATTTCTTAACATTTCTTAACATTTCATACAAAAATTCATTTTGAATTCCATTCAGAGGTTTGTGAAAATAATAACACAACTATTAGACTATAACTATTATAAAACCAACAATGTATAAATGAACGTAGAGCTTTTCACATTTTATTGCGAAAATGGGTCATAAGCATTTTCAAAAGAAAAACATCCCTGTGATTAAAATGCCTTGCCCTCGTTGAAAATATCGTTTATAGAATGAACCATCTGTTAAATAATATATAGTTTAAGTTATAGATTTGAATTGCTCAGATATTTTTGTATGCTGTATTTTCATACTTCCAATTTCCGGAAAATTATAGAAGAGGTATTTAAGGACTGCAATTCTTCGTGAAATCAAGTTGATGAAACCGAGGATCCCCCGTTGGACACTTGCATCGACTCTCCAGATGTGGAAGAGATGATGGTCGCGTGGAGCGAACGGGGTAAGGTGGGTTGGGGCGATCCTGATGAAGAGGGGAGGGATGTAGGGTGCGGCTGCGTTCTTAGCATGAGCGTCGCCCGTGCCCGCGGCGAGGTCAACCCCTCCCCTTCGGCTCCCCGCGAAACCCCACGACAACACTTCGTACCCGTCATGGTGATAGTCTCTTGATTTTGCTACGGGCGTCTCTGTAGAAAGACCCATCACTTCTACAAATGAGTGCTACCAGGTGGGCAACATGCAAACATAACTGCATAGTATGTATGAATCCCAAATTAATATAACACTCTAGAGAGAGCTACTTGAAACAGAAGAATCGGCAACCAACCTAATTCACATACGGAAACCATGTTAAGTCAAACATACGACCATGAGTAAAATGGAATCGACTTTTTTACTCCACAGGGGTGCAATGTCAAATTTAACAGTGTGATCTCTCATATCGGAACAATTAGTGTAGAATAGCTAACCCTCCTTATAATTAGCGGCGATCCAGAAGTCTTTCTATGTTTTTATGTAAATTGACAAATGCCAAAGTTGTTTTGCTCTATTTGAGGTTGAGAGGATCATTTGAACAACAACAAAATATTTATTAATGATACTACGTTCATTTTTCACTCTTTACATATTTACCAACTACACATTCAAGGGCGTAGCTAACTTTTTGAGCAATGTGTGTGTGTGGGGGGGGGGGGCAAAAATGTAACTAGATATCTACTCGTGTGATGTCCTTTGAGGGACCAAGGTTCACTTACATCTCTGCAAGAGGAGTGGAAAATTGGCACAAACCAGTGACGTAACTACCTCCGGTGCAGCCGGTACAATTGCCTGGGGACCCCGAGCACAAGGGGTCCCCAACTGTAACGTTTTTTAGAAATATGTTGTTGAGTGTAAATTTTGAATTAAATATTTTAAAGTAGGGGCCCCAATATATATGTCAAATGTGTCCGTTAAATTTGTAATCTGACATTTTAGGGGCCCTATTATTTATGTTTTTAAAATACAGATAGATAATAATAATTATTATTTTTTATTCGCAAAATTGTAGTTGCGTTCTTAGTTTAGTGTCTTTAAACGGGGTCCCTCTTAAGATATTGATTTGCACTTTAACCGTAAAAAATGCAAAATATGTGAAAAAATCTAAAGTAATTTTGTTCAATATATTTCTGTATATGTATGCCAAGATTCGACCCAATGTTTTGAAAGCTGTCAGGGAAGTTCTATTTTGAAATAATAACTCTAATACAACTTTGTGGGTTTTTTTCAAAACTTTTTAGGTTTGTGGAAGTGCGACTTATTTGTGCAAAATAATAAAAATAATAATAATAATAATAATAAAAATAAAAGTGCCTTTATTTTGGCGAGACTCAGATCTTAAGGTCTGCTCTTCCGTCTAATTTAAAACATTTACATATAAAATACAAGATGAAAATTGGGAGGATCGTATTTACATTTAAAACGGAGGCAATACTAGGGACCATCCCGGTGAAACCTTAAGCGATTGAGTAAACCCAGCAAAACCTCAATCAGGATGGCGACTTAGTGCCGAACATGGATTAAAAGCTTACACTTTGTTATCACCGGGGTCCCCTTAACTATCTTAGAATTAATTCATTAAATCTCCGACAGTTTTCATTTTTTAGCTGAAATTTCATACACGTTTAAAAAATTCAATTTGCTGAATGTGAAGAGTTTTGTCGAACAGAGGTCCCCTATTTTAAGATAGAATATCCGTATACAAGGACTGACTTATGCTATCATATGGGAACTTAACAAACTTAAAGCTTAAGAAACTGATGAAAATTTATTATGTTGTTAATGAAACTACGGGTAATCGATTGCTGAAATAAAAAAAACATGGATGACCTGGCAAGATTCTGAGAAAACGATGTACGAATTTAGTAATTTTTGTATAGAAACTATGAGCAAACATCAAAATTCGTTTATCATTTTCTCAGAATTTGACTCGATGACCCATGTTTTTATTTCAGCAATCGATTACTCGTAGTTTCATTAACAACATAATAAATTTTTTTCAACTTCTTAACATTTACGGATTTTCTACCTCAACATGTCCTGTATTTTACTTACATTAAAAACTCGTAATATTTCCTTAAATAATTCGAATTTCGCGGTACAAGAGATGTTAATGTACACCACCGATCAAAAGTATTTGTCCACCTAAACGTTGATATCAGAAATGAAAAAATTAAAATTGACGTAACTTTGTTTCATAAAAGTGTCTAGTAATAAACTTTTGTTCGTTTTAAAGAAAAAAGACTTTGACAACATTTTTGTTAAATTTAATTAAAAATATGTTTTAATGTTAGGTGTCTTAGAGTAAAACCATTCCACACATCAGTAGCTGATTTTATGTTTCTGTAAATTTGTTAATAATAGTGGAAAATTTATAATTTTTCTTTCGTGTTGATGGAAAAAAATAATATTTGAGATGACGTTATTAATATTCATATAAATTTTACCACAAAGTAGAAGGTACCTTCTAACCTAAGTTCAACAACCTAACATTAAGAAAATTACAATTCAAACTGTTGTAATTTTGAAAAAACTGATTAAAAAGTGGTGAAAAATGTCTCAATTTGTAGGATGAAGACGAAAATGTTTGATGCAGTTGGTGATTCTCATATTTCAACTCTTAACTTTCCACCGTCGCTAGAAATCACGAGGTGTTAAATATTGATCATTTTGTAAACAGTTTCTAATTTTACTTCAATAAATTCCATATTAATATTAATAATATTATTTTGAAGTTTTTTTTCTTCAAGATACAAAAAGATTATGTTTTCAATTATTATTAACAAGTTATAGTCAATTTAAATAAACTATTCAAGTGTTGCATAATGTTACTCTGAGACATAACTTCAAGATATATATTTTTAATGGAATTTTACAAAGATGATTTTAGTACATTCTTTTTTCTTTAAAACAAACAAAGTTGATTATTACACAATTTTCTTTAAAAACGTTCCGCCAATTTGAATTTTTCCATTTCTTATATCAACGCTTAGATGGGTAAATATTTTTGATCGGTATTGTATACAAAAAGTATACTTTATTTTAATATGATTTGAAAAGTAATTATTATAATAACACTATTATACATCGTTATCATAAAACCAGATGATAATGAAAGATATGTTAATAAACATGAATATTTATTTTATGTTATGGTGAGTTGAAAACAAATAGTTTGTAATTACAATAAAGGATTTTATTTAAATTACTTGATTTTTCTCTTGATTTATTTGATTTTTTTCTTAATTTAAATCATGATTTAAATTAATGATTTGGGTAGTGGTGGTTTTATGCACAGGTTCCCTGAGCTCTTGCCTAGGAGCGGCGTGTATTGAAATAATAAATCTCAAATTTAAAGTTATTTTAATAGTTACGATTTATAAACAATATTTTCCGAATAAAACGTACTCGTGAAATAACTGTTTTGTGTTGTTAGTGTTCTGTAAATATTATAACACGTTCGGAACTACTTTTGTTCTTACCTTAGGAGTGCGCTGAAATGTTAAACCCGCCTCTGCCTTAGGACCCTTGATCAGAATTAATGAGTTGGTCCCTTGCTTCTGGAGAGTAAATTAGTTCATTGTCCTTCACATAGTCATACGCAGTTTGTAACTGCTTTTTTACAATAAGTTTATTATCATTTTCATCAAGCGCCAAGCGAACCCCCTTCTCTCATCAACAAAAGTTAGGGCAATACCCATTACACTGCTAATTCAATTTGCTGTAATTTACTACCAATAACGAAATGATGAAAGCACTAAATCTTCTTACGAAGAAGTATAGAAAGCAGAAGTAAGAGACAAGTAAATTTGTCAATTATTAATACAGACATCATCATCTCTTCCCCCCACCTACCCACGCATACGCACACAAAAATACACATACACACACTCGCGAACCAAGAGGTGTGGTCTTTAACTCTCTGTGCAAGCATAAATGTTCAGAACTCGCCAACATGTTTACTTCCTGTTTCGATGTCCGAATGCAAACAGCGCAGTGAACAGGTTTTAAAAAGGATATTTAGAATCTTTAAGCAAACATTTCTGTTATTTATTGTATAAAATTTCATACATACATAGCTGATTACACGGCGTTGCCCGAAATGTTTTTTACTCGTTGGGCCAACGAACCCACTCACCGGAAGCCTCGCATGTCGAATTTTTGCTTCCGATGCTGCAGCAGCGTGGTTGCACCATTTCATTCAAACACTTATAAAACCTAAAATATTCGTCCAAATTTTACGATTAACAGACGTTTTGTTATCCTTAGTAGATAGACATACGCGGACCTTTTTTGTAGAATTCTTGCAAGATTTCCGTCTATTTACAACATTCTGGTCTGTTTTCGCGTGATTATGGTCGTTCAAACGTTCGACAATAGAGTTATCTGAAGTAACTCTCATGTAACACGTCGTTTGACAACATTCTAGCGCTGAATTCCATCTCGCAACATCTTGTGGAATCTGAATTTGAATCCATCAACGATGTAAGTATTCATTCCTCTCGCTTCTTATCACATCCATAGTGGCTGATATTTCCTAGGGGATGTTAACTGGACTGAGGATAGAATATTTCTGGCTCTCTGAATGAAACATAGGAAAAATGAAAGATTTTCCCCGTTTCTTCTATCACCCCTCTCCCTGAGTCCGTGGGGCTCAGTTTACCACAAACGAAGTGTCACCCGGGACTGAATTTACTTAGTAGATAAGCTGTCGGGACTCGTTTTCTGCACATCGATCCATCGACCTCTGGGTTGATCTTTCAATTTCTACGCCAGTGCATCAACTTGATTTACGATAAAAAAAAAGTTTCAAAAAAATGTTTTATTCTTCATGATATTACGTATTACATTTCACTGTTTTTTTTATTTTATCTCTTATCATTTTATCTTTTATTATTAATCGACTCGCTTCGCTCGCTGAGGATTTTATCACCAGACACCACAGTTTATCCCCTTCGCACCAGCAAGCTCGTCGTTGGGTTTCACCCCTAATTGGACCAAAACTTACAATTCAAAACAAAATACCTGCGTCATTTGTTTGGATTGTTGAATTATTAGCGACTGACTATTGTCGTCGTCCCAGTTTATGGCATCTGGCCGCGCAAACGGGTACAGAGATATTTTGTTGTCAATTTTTATCTCTAGCAACAATTTTCGTCGACTGCCAGCTCCTGCACTTTTTCAACGTTTAGGAACAACTTGACCACTTGCGATTCTCTTTTCAAATGGCTCTCCACTCGGAAAACTTCTGCCTTTTCCCCTGTGTTTCGAAATGTTGAGGCATCGTCGAACACTAACTTTTGATTATACTATAATTGTAGAAGTAAAATATCTACGAAATTACTCTATACTCGACTCGTCGTGGTGCCCAGGAGGGAAATGACAATATTTGATGTGCTCGGACATGTGTGTTCCTTAGGTCTACTGCACACTCGAAGCCAGTGCCATCATCCATAGAGACTGCTGTAGTTTCGGTTAAGATGTATATAGCGGCAGTATTATTATGATTCACAAAGTACGTTTCAAAATTTCAAAACATTTCAGATCCTCACTGCAAAAATACCCATTGCGATCCGCAAGTGGTCCATAGTTTGTCACCAACGTCCCACAAGATGTACTTATGCCAGTGGTCTGAAAGTTGTTCGTGTGTCCGCAGGTGTCCCTGTCACTGTCGGTGCCGGTCACAGAGGACGCGCTCTCCGCTCGAGCTCCTGCCGCTTCGGACTCCGACAGCCTGCTGGGACTGCTGCTGTGGGCGCAGGCTGCCGCTGCCGAGCCACACTCAGCCACCGACGCTGTTCCCGAAGCTCCGGTTCCCGCTGCTGCGCAACGTCTTGCAGCTGCCTGGCGCGATAAGCACCGTGCCACCTTGGGCAAAGGACCTGCTCCTAAGAAGGCGTCTACTGCCGCGAAGAAACACCTCCCTCCTCCCAAAGCACCTTCGACCACCACCACCGCCCCTTTACCATTGCCCGCAGCTGCTCTCGCGCCACCCCCGGCTGTCAATCCTGAAACCGCTCCTTGGGCTCCCATCCCCGGTCCCTGGCCCGTCTTGGAGGAATACGACCGCAATGAGAGATTTGCTCACTCCTTCTTACATGGATTTCGATCTTTCTGAACCACGTCGCAAATCCTTACTCGTAAGTCCTCTCAATTAATTTTCCTCATGGTTCAGCTCTTCCACTTTTTCTTCAAGGCACAACGACAGGACCACGTTTAAGAAATCGGACACTTACAATCAGAGGAGCAAGTGGTCGTAATGAGCAGGATTCGCTGATGTCCTGTTAGCATTTCGATTCTGTAGGGTCCTGGGAATAGAGATCCTCAAGACGCGAAAAATGTTTTGAATGTGAATTAAAATTATTGTTTATCAATGCCAATAAATCAAATATAACGACTTCTTGTGTATTTAATGCTGATTATATTGTATCCTCGATTTTTCAAACTAACCAACATAGCGAAACGGTCGTGAAGTAACACAAGGCAGTTAAAATAATCGGCCGAATGGGGATGGACCGCTCCCAACGCCCCCACCTAGCTACTGGAAGAGAAATACTTCTCATTTCACCTCATATTCATGTAACGTAGTTTGAAAATTTAGTCTGATAATGATGGAACTAGAAATATTTGTTTTATATCAAAAACTACTTATATTAAAAATAACCCTTAATCGTAAATGATGAAGATAGTGAACACTGATCTTTAAATAAGAACTAACCTATTTGTGAGTCTATTTTCTCGTCCACAGCGCATCGCGACGTGTTACAACAATGTAGTAATTTGCGTATTATATATAAATTCGCTTTCACTCGCTGGGGGCTCTTCCCCAGATCCCATTTTGGACAGCGCCCATGCAAGCTCATCTGTTGGAGAGGAGTTCAGTCCAGCGTAGAGCTTCGCTCCGCTCCGCTTCGACGTCTTCCGATGTCTACTATTGAGGGAGCTGAGCTCTCCGGAAACGTTAACACGTTTTTACATGGAGGGATCTTACCAATAATTCAGAAACGATTTTGACGCTATCATCGTGTAACGACTTGTTCCTCCAAGTCGTTGTGGGAGTAATTTCAATATCACTGTGGCATACGCCAAGAGTTACTCCCCTCGAATTGTGTGCTATTAAGTACACAATGTTTCGACTTTTAGTATAAGTCGTCATCAGGCGTAACTAACTATTACAAGAAACATAACTACTGAAGAATCTATCAGTATATTTAATGTAATCTCAAACATAAAATAGGTTTACAGCAAAAGCATAAAATGCACAAACTATTTTGTAACACGTTACTCCTCCAAGTCGTCACGGGGGTAATTTCAATATCACTGTAGCATACCATGAGCTACTCCCCTCGACTTCTGTCCGAGGCAGCATGAAGCCTCCTCTCATATGGAGATAAACAGTCACGTGATCTGCTAATGCTCGAGCAATGCGAACCTTCCACTTCTAAAAATAGTTCTACTACAGCTCCGGCGACCGAAGCGTCACTTTCTCTTTTAAAAACAGATCAGTCTCACGAACAAAACGAAGGGCACTGGTACTACGTTACACATCGCTTTCATATTTCGGCGCTTTTTGCGGAAAAAATATTTTAAATTATAGTATTTTTCAAGTTTTTGTAGTGACTAGAAAATACTGATACATCAGTAAGCGCAACAATTGAATATCATTCACAGGGGAATTTTCCTTCAAACCCTCATAAGGGCTCACTTGTGGTAGGGTTCATTCCGGTATAGAGCTCTTCTCCGCTTCGGCGTGTTCCGATGTCTACTACGGAGAGCACCGAGGTTATTTTCCAGGAAACGTTAGTACATTTCTGCATCGAGTGGTGTGCTCTCTGATATTTTTTTTCGGAAAAGATAGTTTTTTTCACGTTTTGAATTCTTCTTGTTCACATCATTATTTTAGGTAAATGGTATTATTATAAAAATAAGACTGTACGACTAGAAGTTGCTAGAAAACTCTGATACACCAGTGTGCGCAACAATTAAACATATTATTTATTTATTTATGTTTTTGTATTATTATTTTTTTATTTATTTATTTTATGACTCTTGGCGAGGTTCAGGCCATAAGGCCTGCTCTTCCACATAACCGTCGGACTTGGGTAAGGGAATTGGGAAGGAGAGATGTTGGGTTACCAGGGAACTTATGGTATCGAACCGACATTTGTATGGAGTAGGTGAGGGAAATCCCAGATGAAAACCTCACCCAGTTCAGCCGAGAAGGGGTCTACCGCTCAGCGGGATCGTGAAAGCAAAGACGCTACCACTAGACCACTGCTGTCGTTAACATAGGGGCTTATGTATATAGGGGCTAGCGGAATCAAGCACCCGAGACTAGTGTCATTTTGTTATTACTTGTTGTTTTTTTCGTCAAAAATACTAAATCAGCATAATTTTACGAAATTAACGAAGAAAAATTAGAAAATAAAAAGCTTTTATTGTAGTTGGAAAAAGAATTTGCCTCAAATACTTTCATTAGCTTTTAATTATATTATATATGAAACTTCATTGCACATTTGTTTTTCATTTTAAAAAAAATATTTTATTCACTTGTTAGGAGACTACACTGCCATTTAGGACTTTGCACCACCATGTTCATTGGTGAGTTTTACACTCAATGGGTCTTTGCCCCAGCTATGCTCCAAGCGTAGAGATCTCTGACATCAAGGTGTCGTCGTATATGGGTCAGTATCAAGGTAAATTTTTATTTGTTAAAGGGTGTTAAGTGCTGGGTATAAGTAAAATTTGCACAGCTTTGAGCCAAGGGTAACACGATGAACTAATTTTTATTACACTTTGAGAGCACAAAACACCCTAAAGTATCTAATAAAATGAGGTGCTGTCATTTTATTTTATGGATGATATTCTACATTTTCATTTTTTTACCAGTGTCGGTATCTTTGTTTCGTTTGAAATATTTTCTATCGTTCTGAACATTCTAAATCAGCACTTTCCAACTAGCATCCTGCGAACTCCTTTTTATGACCCGCAAGTTATACATCAAATTTTTCATCAAACATTGGGGGCAAAACAGTGTTATAAGCCATCATAGCTAGCATCATGTCAGAATTAATATTTGATGTGACATGACCAGTGAGGGAAAATAGAAAATTGTGTTTGGAATTACCCTATGATACATTACAATATGAAAACATTTTATTATAATGCTAAATATTAAAAATAATTTTATGTAAAGAAAAATACTATTTAATTTTTCCAACTTGAAATAATATAAATTTGTTTATGACAATCAAAATATTGCATTACAAATAAATAAATATGATCCATTAATTTTGTTCGTTGGACAACATTTTGCCAAACTCATCCTACGCCAGCGTGATCGATCGATCGATCGACATTAGTGTCCAGAGCTTCAAATCAATACACAGATTTTTCAGGGTAAGCCTGTATGGCCCTCTGGATTACTTTTTCAAAATTTGAGCACCTATTCCAATCTGAAGACTACAAAAATAAAAAACATAAATAAGAATGAGTATAGACATTTAAGGGGAGTCAGTGTGGCTCAGTGGGTAGAGTGCTGAGCTGCTGGTTGGATGGCTGGGGTTCATACCTTGGTGAGGTGGGGATTTTCATCACACCTCAACATCCAGCCTGACTCCCAGGCCTACTTAACCTGCTGTAAAATGAGTACCATGGTCTATCCTGGGGTTAAACCAGTGATACTGACCACATCTCCTCCTTCTAGAACCAAGGTCAAATAATTGCGGAGCTCTACTCTCCGCGAACCCCATAGACTTTCAAGGCCTGTTGTGGGATAGTTTGACTTTTATAGACATTATCAGATCAACGTAAATTACATTTTAGAGTAATTAAGACAGGGCTAGGTATCATTTTGATACATCAGAATTTGGTGTAAGAAGTACTAATATCAGAAAGGGTTGCTGTTGTTTTATTTATAGTATATAGTTTATTTATATTTACAGCTATATATTTAAGTATAGATTATTAGGTCTATTATTTCTATACTTTGATGAAATTTTTTGACATATGTAATTAATTCAACGTTGACTGATATTTTGTTTCTTTTTTTGATAGATTTTCTGAGATAGAAGAGGGCTTGAACATAACTAAACAACTGGATAATGATTATTTTAGTTTGAATAGTGTACATAATAAAATTAGGGCTTCAAGTGTAAAAATGTGGTTAACAGTTTGAAAGTAGAACAGTACTGAAAGAATTATGCCATGAAATCAGAAAGAATAGCTAATGTAAAGTTTAATTAATAGCCAGTGAACTACTGAGTAATCTTATATCATTAAATTTATAGACTGACCACAAATTCAAATTATGTTATGAATTAGATGAAAACTTTTAAACTCCTACAGTAAACACCACATTAATTGCCCTGTACTGGAACTTTTTTTCATTTGCAGCAACTTTCATGACTACTGGGTGTTTCAGTTATGAAATGTTGGGATGCATATACCGATCATAGCAAAACTATTTTTCACAGTTGGATATAAAACATTATGAAAAATATATAACATTTTTTGTATCATTTATGGTTAGTTTTTCACTCCTGCATTATAAAATGTTGGTACATTTGAAACATGAATAAAATTAAAATATGGGCATAGAATAATATGAAATTTTTCTTCTCGGTTGTATTCTCTTCTTCTGTTGTTGCTTTTTTATGAAAGAATTATATAAATTTTTAAAATTTCTCTGCCAGTATGAAATAGTTTTTGAATGTACAGAGATTAAGTAAATTTCTTTTTAAATAATGTCTAAAGAAAACTAACAAGTTATTTAAATCTGAAAAAGAAATTTACATTCTCAACTGATAATCATTTTTATGTAATGATTGTTTGCAACTTTGTCATGCTTTAATGATGACTTTCAACATGAAGCACAAATTTTTGCTTAAAAAAAAAGCTAATATGAATTTGGTTTGTTGTCACCAAAACATAACGTGAATTGAAAATTCCTTTTCCCAAGAATTGAAAATTGAAATAAAATGAGTATGGCAGATTTGGTCAATGAGCTCTATAGTAAACTGGAGAGGACACTGTTTGGCAAGATTGTGACAGTGGACGCCACATCAGTGACATGTAGTTGTCTCTTGTTATCCTATCCTATTGCCAGTATTAGTCCTTCCTGAATTAAGCGAAGTGATGCTTAACCTATGCCATAGCCCACTAGATCAACTTTCTGGATCAATGTTCTAGAGAAAGACAGAGATAGACTCAAGGTGTGCAAACCTTCTAAATATTAGGCGTCACACACTGAAATGATCTCCAACATGGAAGTTGTATATCCAGTTTATATAGTTGAGATCACTGGTTTTGGTGCAGGAATACAAGAAATATAAGTACTTCATACAAAATTCATACATAAATATAAGTACATTGATTGTATAGAAGCGTAAATGTTGTGATAAGGTATCATGCTTTATGTATGAATTAGAATTGACCCTGTTTCCGTTCTCCTATCCCCATATCTAAGACACAAAACAAATACTTTGACAATAGATTTATTAGCTTTGGGGAATGTAATAGTAATTGTCAATATGAGATATAGAACAATTCTTTGTATTACTTTGTGGGATGTTTACTCTTTGCTTTGATTAGTTTCCAAACAACAAAAGTATGCTTTAGAGGAGTAAAATATTAGATAAAATTTCATAAATAGAAGAATGCAGCAATTAAATTTAAAATCGAGTTGTGTGTCCATGACATTTTATTTAATTTTAAGTTTAATTATATATTTATTAATAATGTATAATATTCTGTCAGAGGTTGAATTCCAGGACTACTATGGAGGTATGTATCAAATTTATTATTTTAAATACATGTTCATAAATCCAATTGTTTAAAATTTATGTAAATGAATATTCATTTGTTACATAATAAGCTAATTGTCACTTTAAAAACATTAAGTAAATTTTGAGAAATTACTTTGATTTTGTTTACTTAAAAGGATAGCATCTATTGTATTGAATCAGAAGCAATCCAACAACATTTTCCAAGAATAATTTTTTTTGTTTTTAAAATGGTATTTCTTGTAGTTTTATATCTCTTTGCTAACTATAACTCTTACATCTATTTAATTTTTTATCTCCATAAATAATTCAATTTATATTTATAAATAAAACTACATTCATTAAGTTTCATGAAAAATTTTCACTAATTTCTCCATGTCTTCAACACGATTTTTGATCTAAGAACAGAGATAAAATGACCAAGTTTTCAATAAAAGTAAAAAAATGACCAAGTTGGTCCTATTAAATGCCATATTTCCAACAATAGTGATAAGCATGTTCAACAAAACATAAACATATCATCCAGCAATGATTATGCGTGTGCTTGCCTTCCATGTTTATTTATTCTCTAGTATTTTTTGTGTTTTCTTCCTTTCTTTTAGAACATTATAACTATTGTTCTCTGATCAAAGTATAGGGTACTAAGTCTTCGCAGAATGTGTTACTGTTCCTGATAAGTGTATCATTGCATGTATTTCTATTCAACAATTACTTTCTCAGATTCATTCTTTAAAAGAAAACCATAAATATGTATCTCTTAAGATCTATAAGTAGTGATGGATTGGGCATAGATTTTAGTGGGTTAACATTTGCTTTTACTCTTTCTTGTACCCAATCAGGACAATCCCTCATGTGGTAAATAAACTTACTGGTATATTTCAATATATTACTCTAATATATCATTAATTAGAACTATCATGTATTATATCTCATAAAATAAACATTGAGTTGCTGTGTGAATAATTTAATATACAAATTTTTAAACAACATAGTTCTTTATATCATACAAACTAATCCAAGCTTTCTTTAGTTATTGTAATTTAACAACAACTGTCTATAACAATTACTGACAGCCATGGAGTAGAGATACTATCCTTTTTCTGGTGAAAACATTGCAATTTTCATTGATATGGTATTCAAATTTTTTTCCTCTATCATAATAAACATCTCTTTATGGGGCCCATTTCATTGGTCATGGGACAAACTATCCCCCTTCTCCTCTCTTCTTTGGTGACACTGATTATGAACATTTAGGTAGTGGGCAGTCTGCCCTGGGCTTCATGTGAGGGGCCTACTAATGGGTAACCAAAAATCATATGTATGTATCGATTTGAACTTAAATCTGAGCTGAAACTTTGTTATAACTCACACAATACAAATATTTGTTTCAATTTTTTAAAATACATTGGCATGCTGGATACATATTAACAGACTCAAAAAACATGGGTTGAATATAAAGACATCCCAAACAAACTCCTGTCCTGAGACTCATTAGTAGGTAGATACAATATAATCTTGACAATGAATGTTCAAGATTATATTGTATCTCATGGGTAACAAATATAAAAGATAGTGCTAATGCAGACTTCAAAAATATTTCTTATAGTTCTTATTTTTCACTCCATGGAGTTATTATCTCATTTTCTCAATTGTCTCCTCCAAAAACTAAATAATTAAAGACTTATGAACTTTTGATGGTGTTAATGAAGTAGAATTTGTCTCACAAAAATCTTCATCCCATGAAAATCTATAATAAATTTCTTGAATACAAGTGACAAATATAATTGCAAAAGGTCAGTTAAGATAATTCTATTATTAACATCCACTATATGATCAAAATAAATAAATAAATTATAACTTATAACCTTTTCTGATGATATGTATTGGATCGTCAGAAAAAGGTCCTTAGTTGTAATCTATTTATCTTCCTCCATTAAGAGTATTATGATGAACTCCCAAATTTTACTGCATATTTAACAATTGATAAACTATAAATAAGCATTCTTGGATATATTATTTTCCGTATCATTTACTGGTATTAGAGGTTTCAGTTTAGTAAAGAGTTTTATTGCAGATTTCTCTTGGATAAAACCTATATGTTGCAAGATATTTTCTCTTCAATGAGTTCTAATGGAAACAAAAAAGTAAAGAAATTGTACCTTTCCCAAAAATGTCTTTCTTATATGAGAAACTTTCTATGAATCTTACTTGTAAAAGTTTTTAAGACCTTTTCATCAGACAGGGTTTGAACCAGGGTTACCAGAGGTAGAAGGCCAGTACATCACAAGTCACCCTTTTTTGTACAACTATTCTTCATAAATTGCAATAGATATATTATAATAATACATCATGCAGAATTGGTAAATCAAGACTAACTTTCTATTTACAATCTGGAAACAAAGAGTGCTATAAATGTGCAAAGATTGTGCATAAAGGATATACTGATAATACACAAGGGATACACTTGTAATATTCATTATTTGTAATACATAAATGTAGACACAATAGTTTGCACTGAGTATGAGCTTCCTTTGTAGGAGGTCATTGCTTAATTTATTCTTGGTTTTGTGTTAGGCTGTTTTTTGTAAATATATAAATTCAGCCTATGGATATTTATTATTGTGCTTCTGAAATTATAAATGCAAGCCATGGCACTATGATACATTCTTTAGATTTCACAGGACACTACTATGTATTGTATCCTATAAAGCTATCAGTATTTAAGGTAAAATTTCATTGAGATTAGTTTAGTAATTTTCATTAGTTTTCTCTTCTAATACAAGTGTACTTTTTCATATTTTTAATGGTAAAGATTGAACCCTTGTACATTGAGATAAAACAAAGGCATTGCCGACAGCTGTGGCCTAATGGTAGCATCTTCGATTTCAGGACACTGCTGAGCAGTAGAGTGCAGGTTCAAACTCCACTCAGCTGAACTAGGTGAGGTTTTCAGCTGGGGTTTCCCTCACCTACTCCAAATAAATGTTAGATGAGTACCATAAGTTCCCTGGCAACCCTACTTCTCTCTTTCCCAATTCCCTTGCCCATGTTAGGTGGAAGAGTAGGTTTCATGGCCTGAACCGCACCATAAGAGACTGAGTAAATAAATTTAAAAAAATAGTAAATGAAAAATAACTGCAGTAAGAAAACATACACTCACTAAAACAATTTTCCCATGATGTGTGATAAACAGACAATCAAGCTACACTTGAGTGAAATAAAATAATTTACTGGAAAAAATATTACCCTCTTCTTTAAAAAATAAGAAAATTTTTTTTTTCTTGAAGTATTAATTTTAATTTCTTTAATAAATAATAATAATAATACATTTATTGTCAAAAACACAGCTACAAACTACCTATGACCACATGGAGGTCAATAAACTTATTTAGAAGGGAACTAAATTCCCATCAAAATTGCTGAAAAAGAGGGGTTTAATGCTAAAACTTATTTCATAATTGGAATAAATACAAGACTACAAAACCTTTTTGTACCTTTTACATAAAAGTTACTAATGAGTCATTATCCAACCGTAATGTCTAAAGAATAAACAAAAACCACTCTGTGCTAGCAGTGTAAGTTCAGTTTTGATAGGCTGGTTTGTTGTGTAACATTTCACTCTGCATAGGACCTTCTTCAAAGAATAAATACCCAATGAAACACTTCAGGGCCAGACATAATTTTTCAATAATTTCTTAAAAACAAGAAATTATTTAAAATGTATAAAAATAGTATATTAATTCTGATATGAAAACAAGTGGGGTAAAATATTTATCATAATAACCAGAACAGTTGTGAACTTTTGCATATGTATTCTGTTTGAATACACCTGAAAATAGTCTATGTATTGCATTGCTTCTACAATTTAAAATAATTCATTGATTTTAATAACAGTTAAAAGTGGACTCTATTTCCCATCAAAAGTTTATTTTCTTAAATTATTGTGTTAAATAATTTAACTATGATGTTTCAATTCATCTTCAACTTTATCATGCCAGTGCTGTAGTACTTTCAATATAACTGATTAAATTTCAACACTATTTCCAGTCACCCTATTTTCCTTCATGGTATTATTGTTTCTTCAATTGCATGCATTAGTTCTCATCCTGGATTCAGTTTTCAGGAAAATCTGGAGGCAGATTTTACATACAGGCTCTCTAGGTTCTTGCCTAGAGGCTGTCTCATTTATACTCCTGGAAAAATTAATCTTGAATTTGAGTTATTTGAGTAGTTCTGATTTAAAAACAATATTTTCTAAATAATCTATTGTTTGATAATAAAATGTACTTGAAAAAATAACTATTTGTGTTCTTTTAACTAAAAATTTGTTGGTGTTCTGTTGATATAATAACATGTAGCTAACTATTTTTATTATTATCTTAGGAGTGTGTTGAAATGTTAAATCTGCAACTGTTATCAGACCGTTGACAGGAATTGATGGGATTGTCCCTTGCTTGCTTCCAGAGAGCAAATTAGTTTTATATTATATTTATAAAAGAAATAATACTCAAATATAGGAAAAAGTGCGGGAAAGAGTCTCGGGATTTTGTTTAGATAGTTGTAGTAGATTCATATCTTAAAAATATAAAGGAAATTTAATAGAAAGAAAGCTATGTAAATAAATTATTTATTCGTAAAAAAAAACAAGAAATCACAGCAATGAGTAACTAGTTGCTTGCTCATTCTTCCGTGGGATCCATCCATCCATTCTTTCCCGATGATGAGACACCGCAAGGCCGAGGAACTCCTCGACCGTTGGCCCGTCGCGCGCACAGCCAACGGTGGTGGAGTTACCACGCCACGCGGCGCAGACGATTCGCTCCGCTTGCGTTCCACACGCTGCCGCCCTCCGTCTCCCCCAACCACCCACGCTACTGTTCTTCCTCGCTGCATTTCTCAGTTCTCTTGTCCTTCACGTTTACGACAATTACCGACTCCCTTACTCTGTATACACATACACTACGTTGTCTTTAACAAAAATAGTAACCTCATCTACAAATTTTAACCCCTCTCCACCCAGAAGAAGTCTAATTATCTCAGAGTACGACAAAGTATTTGACTACTCAACTTTATATTTTAACACGGATATTTTAAAACAGAAATAATATAAGCACTTGGAAACTGAATGATTTTATTCTAAGAAATTCGACACCCTTCCCCCTTCCTATTATTTCCGTCATACTATGAGTAGTTTTGTCGTCATTTTTTTAAATGCAATACTTCCTCAATCAACTCACGATACTTCCACTCCCCATCATTGACTTATCCTTCTCAATGGATTCTTCTTCGGTGACTGCTGTTCGAACCAGTGACCTCACATCGGTGTATCCTACGCTTCTCGTCCGTAGAGGAAGTTATCTGTAACATAAAATTTCCTTACTCAAAATTTCTTTAGGTAATTTACGTTCAACAATAACTTTACAATACAAACTTACACTACAATTGGCGAAAATTTCATCATGCGTAGGCCAAATTAATTTGGTTAACAGTAATATAAACTCAAATACAATCAAAACGATGTACATTTCTCAAAATGTGTACGGAAAATTTTTATGGTTATTTTTATTTCTAAGAAATTCGACGCCCCTCCCCACAAAAAATCGAAACCATAAGAAATTGTGTTTATGGTTATTTGCATTGAAGGTAATTGAGGAATATGAATATCTTAGTTTTTCGGCCAAAACACAAGAAATGGAGAGAGCGAAATTGATTCACAACTTTAGTTCAACCAAAGACACTGTAAGGGATCGAATCAAGCACCAAGTCTTTCAACTCATAAAAGAGTCCCTATATTTTGGCAAAGCGAACTTCAGCTAAAACAATCAACATATATGTACATGTTATGTCGTGCATATCAGACATGAGATTTTCAAACATCAATACTCCTCTGAAAACTGTTCTTCTCTGTTTTCTCTCAAGAAAAGTTGACAGTTCGTATTAAAATGGCAGGGCAAATGCAAATTTTAGTTTATTTTGCAACGTATTGAAAACAAATATCCTTATTGAATTAAATTTTTACAAATGTTCGAATCAAAATATTACTTAAATAATTTTCACGCTGTCAGAACTATTTTTTGTGAAAAAGAAATTTTTTCTCGTCAATCCTTACAACATTGAAAAATATAATGAACTGAGGAAACTAGTCGTCTTGTTGGTGAACAGCACTCGTGGAAATACCCGTAAAATAAATTCTCAATAAATAAATAATTACAGCAGATAATATATGGAAAATACCAACAGCTTAGGAGGAGGAAAGCTCAATGAATCTAAACGGCGGAAAAGGTGTGAATCCCAGAGGTTACATAGACGCGTGGGAGTGCTTTCCGCTGAATGTCATTCCCACCTACATCTTTCGTTTACAGTTTCCCTTGTGCAGTTCCGCACTCTCGAGCCAAATAAAACAGAATGACAGACTTCCTTATTCCCCATTCCTTCAAATGCCAACCCCAGTAGCTCAGCTGCCAAATCCGGAGGTTCTGAGTTCCATGTAAGGCACTGACTTGTCCGCAAGGAAAGGCGACACGAAACCACCGTGCGTGACGAAGTATGCTATACTCCTGTATTTCTCAAGCAAACTCGCAGCTGCTTCTCCAGGAGAGACCTGAGGATAGTTTTAAACTCGAGTATGTGCAATTGATCTCGACAGATTACTGATATTACTCGATACATCGAGCTCTTTCATTGTCGAGGTAGAGAAAGCGAACTGAAACTTACAAACTACAGTCAATACCTAAATTTACGATAGGAGTAGATTCATTTGTAAGCAAAGTGATTTAAGTGAACAGAAATCTGGTCATTCCAACTAAAATTACTCCACTGGAAATATCTTCACCTCGTGGAATACTGGACAGTTTGAGAAATAAGGTTTAGATCTTAACGGTCTAGGATTTAAGTAGGATATGAAACGAGCGTACTAAGCTAATCTGGAAGCAAGACTTTCTGAAAGACGGCCGAGGGGAAGTAAATTTTGTGTAAGGTGCAGATATTAGAGATGTCATTTCACGTTAGGTCATTCCAAGGTGTTCATAGAAGGATACAAGCCTTGCTCGCGAAGCCCTCTCAATAAATAATTTAAACACTTTTATACAATTTAAATATTTTGTAATACGTTTTTAATTTTCAGATTCTTTACTACCGGAAATCAGAAAAAAATGTCATTCTCAACTTATCCCAACATACCCTCACCCCAAGCACCGTTAGTACCAGTAGAGCAAGCTGATTTTTAAAACAATACAATCTGATTTTAAAGAATGTATAAGATCGACTACGCATAAAATGGAAACAAGAAGTGCAAAAATATTGTACATTTTTGTGCGTATGAAAGCTAATATAATGCATTTTAATATAAAATAAAATTTCCCGATTACCGAATACTTTGTATGTACGTTATGGGGCATATTAGAAAGTCTAATTCAAAACATTTCTTGGCGGACTAAAAACAACTAAACAAACTTACTTTTTAAATTTGGTATGTTACTTTTCACAATAAGTCTTGGAATTAATTTTAAGACTTTTGTTATATCTTTGCCATATCGAGTCCGTAAAGTCTGTATTACATCTATGTACCAATATAATTGCCATTATCTTTCGGATCTCTTAATTTTGGATTTCAATTTTCCAAAACATCGTATATGGTCTCCTTGCAAGTATATCGAGATAATATTTAACATATTTGGTATACTTATGAATGCCGGGAGACCTTTTGACAGAGTGCGTGACATGCCCCACCATCCCAACGCTAATTATTACCTCATTCCCATTTATAGAATTTCTTCCTTTAGTCTAAAATAAGGAATACGTTTCTTGCGTAACCTCACACTCAGTCTTCAATATTTTAAAAATTAATAAAATTATTGAGCAAAAATATTGAATACAACAATTATTGTATCAAATACATTGAAATAACAACTGCTTTGAATAAATATTTAAGGTCAACAATGATAAATTTGAAATAGGATTTAACCTGAAAGAAAACCGTACGTTCTCCTACCTCTGTTATTTGACTAATTTAATTGACATGAATACAATTAATATTTTATTGAAAAAAAAAAAAAGTTGCGAATTCATTCAAGGAAAAAAGTGCATTTGTATATTTGATGAAGTCCATTTATTATAAGAATTATCATAGTGTAAAAAGTAATTTTTAAAACAATTTTCTTTCATTTTCATTAGTATTATTCAATAGAATGAAATTGATTCGAAAAAACTTCCCAGAGAAAGTTATGGGTCAACAGGTGAAAAATGTTGGATTTCGTAAGAACGCATCGATTGCTTACTCAACCATAAGTACATAGAAAAGGAAAAAATACGTGTGATAATCTGGAATCGGTCTCGTGGGAAACGGAAGAGTAAATGAATTAAGTTCGTCGGAAAAGTTTGGTAATATCGATACCAGTGAACCTTTAGAGGTTGTCTTTCACTCGTTGTTCCTGTAAAATGAAGGTTATTGATTCACGGGGCAAAGTCTTCATTTGAGTCAGATTCATTTTAGTTTATGAGGAAACCCGGCAAACCTTTCATGTATCCTGTAAAATGACGGCTAAAGTCTTAACAAAGTTTTGCAGATTTTGTTGAGGTTTTGACATTATCGATATAATCAACACGCTTGGTCAAGAACGATGATTGACGATTGTTGCCATTTATTATCGATTTTCACAGTAATTTGCTACAAATTTTATTTATTATATGCTTGTTATTATATTATTCAATGAAATAAAATTTCTTTTCAAAATTTCGGAATAAAGAATATTTTTTCAGCTTTTTTGTTTTACCTCAACTTGGAGAATCAGAAAAGAATTGACCACAAACCAGAAGGTTGAAAGGGAGCCCCCTTTCACTCCGGCCCATCGCCCATGATAAACAACTTATGTTCAGTGGAAGCATGTTTGTTTATGAAATCAGTTTTCTATTTTCCTTTATACGCATTTTAACGTTTCCATTTCTTTGATTACAGTTTTTGCCAATGCGATTTACTTATAAATTTACATAGTTAAATGATTAGTAATCATGTTGACAACGTGATTCTCCTGAAATAGGGTAGTTTATTATAAACTTAAAGGTTAATGCGACTGACGTCATGTAAGTCTTGAATCCGGTTTCAATCTCCGACCTAGTCCGTTCTGAAGAGAGTTGCAGTACGGAAACTGAAACGTCAGATTTTCAACCAAACTTGGTACATAGATAACTAACTATATGACGAAAAACATTGTGGGGATAAGACACCCCTAGCACCCTTGAGGGAGGGAAAAGGGTAACATGAAAAATTGACCGATAATGACCTATATTGAATACAAGATTTTTAGGACCGCTGAGAGGATTAGTGTCACACTCATTACTGCTTAAGGCCTTGATCAGTCCCCGTGGGTGATAAATACATTATCATCCCGTAGATAAAGGGTGGGAAGTAAAAATAATGAAAAATCCCGATATTATTTGACCCCTTAGTTGTCGTACCCGCTGAGATGAGTAGAGACAACCCCTGTGCCGCGTATATCCACAATCAGTACACATGATGGATAGTACAACCATACCACTCCGTGGGTAGGAGGTGGGAATGGGGTGGCAAGTAAAAATATGGAAAATGACCGATATTGGAGTTGAATTTACCATTTTGGGGGAATATGAAACGAATACAGGCATTCCCAATGTCACTGAAGTGTATGATCACCTTCCATGAGAGAAAATACACCCTTTGGATAGGGATGGGAAGAGGATAAAATGCATATATGATCGAAAATGACTGATATTAGGGTTGAGACCATGATTTTCGGGGTTACTGAAACTCATAATAACGCGTACGATTACATCAAGATTTTAAGATCAAGATTAGCCCCAATACACCCCTATGTCAAGTACAAATTATTGTGCTTACAGATATCAAAGACGAATCCAATATTTTCAGCGTCACTGAGATAGAGGCACTTCTTAAGTCTAAATTATGGCAATGAGACACCTCTTGCGACCTTGAACGGGGACAAGGAGTGGCAGGAAATAATAATTTTACAGACGTCGGATCAGATTCATGGTTTTCAGAGTTTCTGAGTAGAATAAATACACTACGAATGTCGCTATGTTTCAGTTCAGATCAAACGGGAGGCACGGTATCCTTTAAGTAAGGACGAGACATGTAAAAATGATGAAAAATGGAAAACAACCGATATCTGGGTCGAATCAATAATTTCGGAGACTCTTAGATGAATCATCATATTTCTGATGCCATTATGTCCAAGGTCAGAGCGCATTGGGCGAATGACACACCTAGAGGTGCGATAGGGAAGAACGTGACACGTAAAAATTTTAAGACAACTGATATAAGTGTCGAATACATAGTTTTCGGGGTTGCTGAGATAAATTATAATGATACCCGATGTCGTTTAATTCCATGTTCAGACCACAAAAGTGAAATACCCCTGGGAGTGAAATGGGACGCGAGTAACAGGTAAAAATGATACAAAACTACCAAAATTGGGTTCGAATCCAAAGTTTTGTGCGTCGTTAGGGTCTCTTCTGTTGTTGTGTAAGAATACAACAACCATGGGAGCTAGATCTCGTATGGGTGGAATGGTGAGGGGGTAAGTAAATATAATCAAAAACGTCATATTATCGAAACAATAATATATTAGTTTCGATGTAATAATTTTGGGGGCTGTTTAGATGAGTTGTGACATGATGTCTTTTAAGTGCAAGTTCAATTTAGCATAGCTTTTCTATATTTCTGGAGAGGTGGAGGTTCGTATTTATAAAAGTGAGGAATAGATTTGACCAGATTCAAGTTTTAGCCAAATATTAGTGAATTATTTTGTCCGCTTGATTGTGTCTACATGAGTAGTTCAAAGGGGCGAGTACTTGTCAGCCCGAAATAATGTGATGGATTGTTTCATTGCGTCTCTACTATCATTATTGTTGGAAATAATATAACGCTTAACGAAATAATTGATAAAACGAAATAAGATTTCATATAGCAAACCATCCTGTCATTACACTTCTAGGCAGTATCAAGAGGAAAATACATAATAGATGTTAGCATTCGACTGACTCAGTGTCTAACTACACTACCTACCAAACAAAGTAACAAACACACGGATTTGACCGACCAACTCAAGAAACTATGAAAAGAAGTTGAGTCACCATTCGATATAAAGGCCACTAGGAGCCGCCAAGACACTGATAAACCTCCAGAAAGCTGTGATCTTAGCCGTAGTGAGGAAATTTCTTAGAGCAGAGTTTGATAAAACTTGACAGTATCCGTTCAACATGTGACAAGATCCATCTCTGTGCTGTGGATAATTGATATCAGACTATTGAAGGAACCAATAAGATTTTTTATCAACAGATTATTGAAGAAACCAATAAGAACCTTCAATAATCTGTTATATTTTTTACTTTTAACTTCTTGAGAGACTCGACACTTTAGCTCTTTTTGACAAAAGTAAACTGAAACCTGTTTCAAGAGAACGATCGAAAAATTAATTTGTGAATTAACATATGTTATTTCGCTCCTATTGGCGCAGAGCAATTCACGGATGGATGGGAGAGGGAGTTGGAGTATGTCGAGAGCGAACTGGAGAGCGAGTTTGAGGGTCGACCTTGGCTTCGTAAAAGGTCGGAGGAAGCGAGGTGCACGCGCATGCTCACACACACACACTCAATGGACACCGCCGCACCTTAGCAACGTGCGCAAGTCTACAGCTGTTCTCTCGTGGCTTCGCTTTGCAACTGGCCTTTCTCACCGTATATAATCTCTCAGATACCGGATATCCAAAAAGAAGGAAGACTACCACCCGACTATACTGTTTCAGATTCGCAGACAATTTAATATTATTATTTATAATGTCTCTTCTTTTCGATCAATCGTTTTCCGACTTTTGGGTGATTCTCGTGTCTTTTCAAGAGGAGAAAGAAGATGAAGGTTACTCGTTTATATATTAGGTATAACGCGTAGTGGTTCCCGTTGTCACATGATTTATACACCAATATTTACCGGAATCCGAACCCAAAACCGAGGACTTGAGGACAGACATTCGCCTCGTCGAACAGAACCACCACATTGGCAACGAAAATAAATGTAGGGGAGTACAGGAAGGAGAGCTTGAATCGGCGACAACCCCACTTCGCGAATGTATTTATGATTATGTTATTTATGTCTTTAATACTAGTGTTTAGTAACATAGTAAGAATCTTTCCTCAAAATCATTCAGGATCTAGCATAAATTCTATCAAAAATCGTGGAAAGAAAAGTTCGTAAATTATTTAACCGATATATCATTTTCAACGACATAAATGAAATTGATTTGTACAGATTAAATCGTATTTTAGACTTGTGTGTAAGTGGAGACTTGATGGATTAGGTACGCCTTTCTTCATGATCCCACTTGTCACTCCATAATTCTTGTTTCAAGGTTACTATGGAGATGATAAATGACTGGAGTACCAATAATTATGCCACATCCTGTCCACGCCAGTATTGGAACCTGGAACATTTGCCGCCAGGGTTCAAATGCCGCACTTCATTAGAATCTCTTGGTTTAAAAAGAACGTCTTTTATGTCATGACCACGATCGTTACGATACCCGGCTATATAAAACCCCAGGATTTTCAGAGGTTAACAGAATGTGTGCAGCTATCCCTGAAGAGCAGAATAAATTAATACGTGTCTACAGTTTATTCTTCTCGGCATTACTTTATATACTAAATTGAAATGTTTGTAATATCCCATGTTATTTTTAATTGGATGTTATTATCAAGGACAAGCCCTTAACTACCTCTAAGCATTAATCTAAGTGTATCCGGCACTTGATTTGAAAACAAGATTAATATGGCTTTGTCTAGGGGCGTGTTTATTGTAACAATAAATCGTGAATTTAATGTTATTTCAATTCTTATGATTTTTAAACACTATACTCAGAATAATCTATAGTTCGATAATAACTTGTACATGTAATTTTTTGCTTAAAATTACAAACATATTGACATTCTATTAGTATTATAACTCGCAGCCAACTTTTTATCTTATCTAGGAACTTTTGCTGAAATTTTTGAATCCGCCTCTGCCTTAGGGCCCTTGATCGGAATTGATGGGATGGTCCCTTACTTGCTTCCGGAGAGTAAATTAATTTTTTTCCTCCACGTGGTCATACGCAGTTTGTACTGTTTTTTGACAATAAATTTATTTATGTTCTGAAAAACGGAATAAATAATTCATACTTTCATAATGCAGTTGGAAACAATAACACCTTTACGTCTCTCCGCCAAATTGGCTTTTGTAAACAAAGATACTTGCTTCCCATTAAAGTTTGGGAAAAATAGAAATAACATTGTCATTTTGATGTTTATTGTATTTTACTCTTCATCTAATGTTTGATTTCTTTCCCAATACACACACGAAGTAAAATTTTACAAGTCATATTTTTCTCGATCACAAGTTATAATCACTATTTGTGATAAAAATCAGTTGCTTTTAATAATAGTTACCGAACACACTCAATAATGATCACGACAGATACGATAAATAATGAATTAAAATATGAAATACACCTTATGTGTTATGTGTATATTTCAATCAAAAATTAAATATTCAATAAACTGACGCAGCAGTTTTCACATTAGCACAGAGCACAGACGAGTCGATGTGAGGTAAACTAAGAAAGATCACTTCTGAATGTATGGGATACCTCAACAGTTTATTCCCTCAGTTTTTCACCATTGAAAGTTTGTCCATTGCAACTATATCGTCTTTTTATTCTTAGACGCCCAACGAGATCAAACTCATTCGTCAAGTGGAGATGGACGAAAACGTTTGATCGACAATCTGACAACCGACAATACTTGAAAATCATCATGCCGAACTAGTTTGATAAATTTATTCGAGTATTGGCGCATAAAGATTAAGTATTGTATATAAACGGGAAAATGGAAAATAGATTATAGGGGATTCAAAGCCAGAATGGATTCATTTTTTTGTGTATTTTGCTTTCTTATAAATTTTGCACTGTATTAAGCTTTATAAAATAAATTTTAATATGTATCGAGTGTAATATAATTTCAAATACTGCTCACATCAAATTCGATATGCGCATTTTACACCACCTGTTGCAAGCACCAAATCTAATATTCTAAGATCAAGGGCCAAGAAATTATTGAACGTTCATACCACTAAAAAACTAGACAGCCCAAGATGATGAAGTGATTAAGGTATCGTTAATTATTCTACATGTTCGTTAAATGAAGGGTTCCAATACACGAGAATGGACTTCGTTACGCTAGAATCGCATGGACTGATTAGGAAAGATTATCTTTAATATTCAGTTGTTTTTTTGAATCAGAGGGTTAGTGGCAATATCAAATTATGCGCCGCAAGTTTTAGACCTGTTCAGTAACTTTCGACTATGGACCCTTAAACTGCATAATGAAGCTCGGAACAAAATATATGAAAGAATTTCAAAGACTGAGGACAACTCCCTCAAACAGTCCAGCAGCACAATCCGTAAGTCGGCCAGAGAACCCAACGATCTAGTGCGGTTCAGGTGATACGGTTTCATTATAAAATTTAAAACTATTTTATCAACAGATCTTGTACATCAAGATTTATTTAAGAACTAAACACCAGTTTACATTCACAGTATTGTATAATGAGTACACAAACTAAAAAAAATTAACTCGTAAATGTGTATTACTAATGTGTTTAATTAATATTAGTTAAAATTCAACGGCAGAACTATACGTGAACGCGTCTCGGATAACTTCGTCTGAAACTAATGATGCACAATGAAATATATTACTTGGACAGAACTCAAGTTTACCACCGAAGGCAGGTGGACAGACGAGAACGACGAGTCACTTAAAATCGAGAATCTTAGCTGAAGGTCAACGGAACAAGATTTTTTAGTCTTTCCATCACACTTAATATGCGAACTGTAATTATGAACATTATTCTCGGGGTTTTAGCGTAGTATTTGCGTCCTACAGTTCTAGGTATATCTTTTTTGGACGCAGTGTCCGTCCTTTTTTTCTGTCTGTCAACTTGTTTTTCACACCTTACTGCAAGCACAATGATTCAAAAGCAAAAAGTATGTATCAGAGAACGGCATGCATCTTTAATTTAAGATGGTACTTTTTTTAATGATCAGCTAGATTTCTCAACTGGAACAAATGCATTACGATTCTGGAAAGTGTTTCGAAGTATTAGGAAACTGCAGTGAGGCCAAACCCTCTTAACTAAGGAATAGTTTTTACCTTGGTGATGAAGATTGTTACTATTATCAAAAACATTTAACAATTTTTTTCTCATGTAAATGAGCAAGGTCCCTCATTAAACTCGATTAAATTTTTTTCAATTCCTCAATTTTTCAAATTTTTGAAAACAATATATTTGCAATAACTATTGAAATATTCCCATTTTACTTTAGTGTCTTCCATTGGATAGTGCTTTTTCACAAGATTCCCAAATATTTCGTCACTGTTTTATCACTATAGAAGTAAAGGTAATCAACATCTAATTCTAATTTTATTTTTTTAATGCAACAGTTCAATCAAATACTTCTATAAGTCATCAAATAACTTTCTTGTCCCTTGTTCTTCAGTATGGAAATGTTATGGGATACAATTATTTCGCCACACAAGAATGATAAGTACATTTAACGTATCTTTCGATTTCTTGAAGTGTACCGAAAGAGGACATTCGAGTTAATTCCACAATTGTTCACACCTCATAGGTCACGTTTCGAGGTGAATTCTTCATACATGAAAGCTTCCGTTTCAAAATATTAGACAATAATGAAACGAAGTCTCTCATTTAGCTGCCATTAAAAAGATACTCAAGTTGCTGTATAGACTCTGGTGGAGTTTGTCTCTTGTCATCTAAATTATATACACCAGGCTCATTTAATTTTGCACCCAGAATTCAGTGTAATTTTTTGTTTTTATTCTGGATCGTATCGAGTTCACACCAGGTAACGATCATACAGAGAAAATTTCGCAAATATTTAACTTCCCCAAATACTTTTTATTCCTTCTCCGTTAGACATTTTAAGAGTTAAATTGATAACTAGTCTCCTCTTTACATATGAAACAAATTAAAAAGAAAATTTATTTATAATTTGAGACTACTATGTGTGAATCTGGTATACTTTTATATGCGCTAGTACTAATACAAACACGTTTGATGAGGGGCCTCCAAAATCTTTTGTGTTTTTCTTTGGGGGAGGGGCCTAATGAGGAGTAGATACGCCACTGCATGTAATAAGTTTGAGCGGAAATAAGAACAAACATAGTACCTTGATTTCAAGGGGAAAACCTCAATTATTAGTTAATAAAACATCCAAAAAACTTGTAACAAGACCAAAAGTGGCTATTTGAGGAGAGTGTCATAATATATGTCAATGTTACGGACGAAGTTTCCGTCGAACCTTTACCTACTTGTTACAGTCCGAGAACGTTTGTCACACGAAACCACTTTGATAGTCGTGCATAAGATACTTCCATAGTTCTGCCGAAAAAGTACATTTCTCGCGGAATTCAAGTGAAACATGCGAATTTATACACATCACTGAAAAGTACTGACGGAATTTCCACCAACTTATATAAACCCAACATCGAAAGGGTTACTGATACTTCCCCATTTCTAGTCCTGGAAGCTGTCCATCACGGACGGCCAATCATGTTCAAAAAAGGAAAAGAGGGTTTAATTAGCTAATAGAGAAAGTTCGGTACATGTGGAAGGCTTACAAATAAATTTGACTGAGTGTCATTGAGAATTGTCTTGTATACATATAGTTTTATTCTGTATTTCTTGAATTTTTTAAAAACTAGAGGAAGATTACAGTCTACATGAGATTCATTAAAAACCACATCATCTCACTCTCCCACCTCTCAGTGCAGAATTTTGGTAGTTCTTTATGAAATTCTGCCCATATGGCGCTCAAAAGAAAGAGAAAAGTTACTATACACATCTGATTTTTTAAAAAAACCTACCCCTCTCCCTTTTTCCAAGTCTTAAAGCCGAATTTAACGGTTTCCGCCACTGTAATACAGAGTATGAAGAAATATCATGAAGTACTCTAAATTTTTTAGACAGGCTATCATGTCTAGACTAAATTCTGTCGAAGAAATTAACAGTATCGTAACAAAAGACACCCGTGCAAAGCCTTGGAGGGCAGCCTTGGAGATAATTAACAATTGAAGATAGTTCAGATCGGATTATAATACATGGCAAAAATTAACCTAAAGGGCAGTAAAATAAATTTAATTGAGTTGTTAAGTAACTCAGCTTTTATTTTCACAAAATTACGCGAGAATAAATGTGGATAAAAAAATAATACTTTATATTATTTTCTCATGACACGACTAACACAGAGTGGCGAAAACGTGTATAAAATTAATATTGTTCTATTGTATTCTGTCGAATTTCTAGAAGTCACGAAGAAAATATACAAAATATACCTTTTTGCCTTTGCTGTTCCCACAATTTACTCACTTGTTTCATGCCTTATTTAGGGTGTGGCGTCGCTTAGGCAATAGTACCTGCACTTCGCGTATCCTGACGTTTGAAGGGAAGCATGTTCGGAAGGGAGAATGTTGCGAGGGAGTGTAAGGTATCCGGAGAAACTAACTTCGGCAGATAAGTTCAGGGAAAACCTCACCTAGCTCGTCCGAACGGGAAATCTAACTTGTGTTCTCCCATTTAGCAAAGACTACCACTAATTTGCGCTTCCGCTGTTAGTTATCCCGTCACCACTGCCGGAGTGTTGTCACTTGTATAAGCCACCAGGATTTCTGGTTCCTTAGAAATGAATAATTCATAACATTCGAGGTCAATGAAATGCTAATAATTGTGTAACGACATGTCATATTAGAATACGAAGGATAAATAGGAGATTAGAATAAAAATTTAATATTATTCATTAAATATTCCACTCGAATTGAACGATTTACATACAAATTATCTGGGGTTTTTTATTTGGCCAATCGTATAATATACCAAGAGCACATTTGGAATGTCACATGCTTTCTATCTTCAGTTATACAGGTTTCACCTTCATTGTGGAAATCTTCATATCTCAAAACTCTCGAATGTTCCTCGGAAATTCCCCCCCCCCAAATACTTGTATAAAGTATAGGTAGTCACACTATCCATTTGATTTATTAAGTCATAAGACCTTTTCGACAGACAACGCGCCAATTCCGTGTATATTGCCAACACCGAACCTCGTCATACAATACTTGTATTCAGTACAGTACAACTAGGTGTTCATGTAACATCATTCCCACAATTCGGTATTGCAGACTCTGCATAAACTCGGGACACAAGATCATAGGAAGTACCTCCAACCTTAAAAAATAAAACTTAAAAAATATCCCTTAATTTACACCAAAAATCTTTTGCAAAATATTTACTGCTAGGGGCACAATTTTCATTCCTCAGCAATAAAAGATCCCAGTACGATGTGGAACAAAAATATCGAAAGTAACCTGCGAGAAAAATTCGCTAAATTTTAAAAATTAAATGTAATTAATAATAATAATAATAATAATAAATTTATTGTCAAAAAGCAGTACAAACTGCGTATGACCACGTGGAGGACAATAAACTAATTTACTCTCGGGAAACAAGCAAGGGATCATCCCATCAATTCCAATCAAGGGCCCTAAGGCAGAACCGGATTCAAAAATTTCAGCAAAAGTTCCTAGATAAGATAAAAAGTTAGCTGTGAGTTATAATACTAATAGAATGTCAATATGTTTGTAATTTAACGCAAAAAATTTACATGTACAAGGTATTATCGAAATATAGATTCTGAGTATAGTGCTTAAACATCATAAGAATTGAAATAACACTAAATTCACGATTTATTGTTACAATAAACACACCACTAGACAAAGCCTGCATAAGAAATCCGCCTCCACTCGAAGGAAAACCGGAGAAAAACCCGGGCTAGGATGGGGCTACAGAATTGATGTACACAACCGTGCCAAAGTTGTGTACACATAAAACTAAATTAATATGAGCCATACGGCAACACAACCATGCAAGAAAATAGTTTTTGAAATTGTTAAGAGTTATTTCAAAAGTACTACAGCAATGGCGTGATACAANTAGTTTTTGAAATTGTTATAAGTTGTTTAAAAAGTACTACAGCAATGGCGTGATAAAGCACAAGACGAATTTAACTTTTGTTAAAATCAATAAATTCTTTTACAGTGTAGAAGCACTGGTGCAGGAGGTAGTTTTTAACCGCAGATTTGAAGATATTCAATTTCATAATATCTTTTATATTCTTGGGCAGGGAATTATATAGAACGATTCCCGAATGATGTGGTCCTTTTTGGCAAAGAATGGTTGACACTCTAGGGCGATGAATATGATTACTATTGCGAGTCTTGTGTTCGTGAACGAGACGTATAAAGCAAGGGTGGCACTTCAGCAATTCGGACTTAACAAACACGACTGTTTCGTAAATATAAATGCAGGGAAGTGTTAAGATATTTAATTCCTTAAATAAAGGTTTACAAGAGTTTCGGGGGTGAGATTTACAAATTATCCGAACTATCCTCTTCTGAATTCTGAAAGTTTGAATACTCTGATCGGAATTGCCCCACAATGTAATGCCGTAACGTAAATGGGAGTAAACGTTTGCAAAATATACGCAACGGGATGGGATATACGTGGACTTAACTGCGTTAATTCATCATAGGTTCGGGGGAAAATGTTTGCTAATTTCTTCAAATTAATTTATATTTTCATATCAATTATTAAATATTATTATAAATAATTTCTTCAAGATATAACGATATGTTTGATTCAGTAAGAGACTTTCGAAGATCAGCTAATCAACTAACAGAGGTGAATTCAGAATTTTTTACATGGTGTCTATAGTACACACAAATTTGTAGTATTGATTTCTTGTATATGATGGAATAATTAAAACGTATACATATTCTAAAATTAAGTTTAAATTCTATATCAAAAATTTATACAAGTGCACAGAATCATTCTATTTGTTGCTCACATAACACTGTCTTTTAGAAGCATAATACTTTTAAACCGTGACCAAGCTCTCTCTCACTAGTAGGATTTCATAGTAATGTAATACATAAAAGTGTTTGTAGTAAAGTAAATAAGAATTGATATTGGTAACTTTTAAATATTTAATCGAATACTGTTTACTGATTACTCAACGATAGGTAGACAGGATTGTGAAGGTGCATGAAGAAAGAATGAGGGCTTATGTATTTCCAATGATTGATTCTAGCTAATATTTCATTTCATCTCTGATAAATGAGATTAAACTTTCCCTATAATTTCCTCCAAACCAGTAGCGTTCCTAGGCGGAAGTAGAGGGGGTGGTCCACCTCGGGTCTCCACCTGTGAGGGCCTTTCGAATAGGTCGGCAAAAATTGCCGTAAAATTGAACAAAAATATACTACAAAACGTTTTTGTAGCAGTAAAATAAAAATTATTTGAAATGAATATAAAATGATTCTCAAATTTCCATTGTTTTTAAACCACAGTGATGCGGATGATATGCACTTGCCAAGTGTGTGTAAGTTAAAGATAGGGGCCACCTAAAAGTTTTCCTCCCCGGACCTCATTTGAATATGTTCGTTACTGGCCCAAACCTAATGATTGAATGCTTATCCAGAGTAGGCTACCCTTATGGTTCGTACGTTCCCCTATCATTCACAAACTAGTAAGAAATGAACTGAGTACTATTGCAAAAGGTTCACCACTAAATTAAGCCCACGTTCGAATAGATTTGTTGATTCGACTTCGTAAAACTCATAAAAATAGTTTTACTTTATTAAACGAGAGTTCTTCATGAAGGCTATAGTGTACAGTACAACATTACGTTAAATGAAAGAAATGGCAAGATAGAGATTTGGTATTATATTAATATAATTATGAAATTTTATTCTCCTTTTTTAGGTTGTCGTATAAGTGAGATGTATGCACAACTAGGATGAACTAGAGATGCCAACTTTGAACGTTGAAATTCAAATATATGTCCAGAAAATTTGAAGATCAAATTGCAAAAAGTTAACTTTACAGTTCAACATTATCTATCAATACAATCTGAGAAAAATAATGGAAGTTAACAGATTACGAATGCATAAACAAGGTAATATTCACAGAATTACAGTAATACTTTGTGCACTATCATTAGGTTATTCGTGATACTCATATTATTGTGCTAACGTATTTGCTTTAGGCTAAGGTTTACAAAAAGACTCGTTTTCCACGTAGATAGCATTCAAAATCAATATCACAAGTTTCGACAAGAGATTCAAAATTGATAGATAAATTTAATTAAAAAAGGCAATTCTCACTTTTGCATCCTCCAATGAAGTTTATTTTCCGTAGAAACTAAATATACTCACTTAATCACTTCAAATCGCTTATAGTTACACTCATTAAATAAATAAAAAGAGTTCAACGAACCGAATTCATTATTTCACTATTTAAGTTTTCAAGGTCTGTGTTCAATTCAAACCTTGGGAAAATTAAATATCGTTTGGGAAAATTGAAACATTTGCGTTGATAACAGATCATGGTCACGATGAATAAAGTAAAAAAAAGAGGAATTTCGAAGAATAGTTTCCATTGGCCCTCAAGAGAAGAAAATGTATAGGTTCACAATACGAGCGCTCCCTCGTCCACACACAAATCAAGATGGAGGCCACGAGTTCGATGCGCCTTGAGATGGAAACAAATGCTACACGTCATGGATGTCACGTGACTGCTCGCGGCTTTTCCAACCACTTGAAATGGCTCAGTTCACCACATAATGTCATGCTTCCTCGCAAGAAATACAAAGATATCTGTTTTCGTCGTCCAGCCAATGTTCTTTATCATACGCTAGTAACAACGGAAATATTAGTATCAACAAAAATAGTTAAAGGAACTTTTTAGATTGAGAAGAAAAGCGATAAAAGTCAAAGGAGAAGTGTAGAATCAGATACCGGCACATGAATCATTTAAATTATATTCAGCGGTACAAAGGTACACAATTCGCTTCAGACTAATTACACATCAATGAAAAGTTGGAATTATTACTATTTAGTAATAATGAAACTAATCTCAGTTCACGTGTTAAGATTCATTATTTCGATAGTCACAAACAGAAGAGTAAATAATAAAAAACAACTTAACAATTTCCTTCTAAAGAATAATGGTGTGAGGTATAAGTATATCAATTCCAGAATATATTTATAAATCGTTATTCTGCGTTTAACCTTTCTAATAAACAAAGTAATTAAAAAAAACATTAACAATGTTGGAAAATAAGAAACGTATTTTATTAATGGATTAAAGTCTGAAGAACTCGATTGGAATGAAAACATGCACTAACCGAATCTTAAAGTCTATTACATGGGTTATCAAGATATTTTTTAGAAAACAAGAAGATCAAGAAAGTGATTAGGAACATTTTTGTACGAAGTTGATGGAATAAGGTGAGGATTGTCTCTACAAAAGATCTGATACATGTGATTTGAAAATAGTTATTAATAATTGTTCGATTTTGCCACCAATAAACAAAAAAAAATTGTCGTGTATGTTTTCGTTCTAAAATTTATTCTCGTGCGGATATAGTACACGAAATTCCAAAAATTAGTTAAGTGTTTCGTACGAACTATATTGTCGTACGATGAGTGACTTATGATGAACAATATCACTTACTTTTATATTGTAGCTAAGACAGAGCTTATTCTATTCTGATTTTTTAAAAACAACACTAATTGTATTTTGATAATCGGATCCGGACTTGCATTAATGGGTAAAGGGAGGAAAAATTATTACAACCGAGTAATGATTTAATCCATGATTAGCAACATGTTCATTTACTTTCGAGACATTGGGATCTCACGGTCACTGGTCAAATATAAAATACGAACACGTAACATAAAAAGTGACCCCCAATTATGAAACCGGTTTTTTACACCTGAAGCTCATCTGTGAAACTGCGAAATCCCCTTATTGTCGACAAATAATAAATCTTCTATGTTCGTTATTTGAGGGAGACTAGAGAAAAGTCTTTCGGGAGATCTCAGCGGCACGATGCCAGTTTCCTTTCGCTGTCGACATCACCGCCACCGTTACCGGTCGCCATCTTGGCTGTGCGCGCAGCAACCCCGCACCCCCCCACCACCTCCACCACCAACCAGACAGCCATTTCAGCCGAGTGCCAGAAGTTGCAGCTACAGGATTCTACCTTCGAGCAGCCTCCCGAAGGTCGAGAAGCGCACTGCTTCGGACAGACCAACGGACGACAGCGATGGATCACTATGCAGCTGCCGCAAAGGTTCTTCGACGTTTGAGGACACACGCAGGTCCTTCAAACACGATACACCTGGGGCTCTCATTAATGCTTTTCCATCTCGTAAGTGAAGTGAATAAATACTCGGTCAGTACAGTAGAGAAAAGAAAGATGATCGAAAAAAGTTGTCGATGTTTCTACCCTTAACAGGAGATTAAAAACTTAATATTCCATGTACAATAATTTTACCAATATTACTATCTTATAAAAGTACATACGCGTAACAAAAGTGAATTTCGGTACCATCTTAATGCCTCATATTAGTGGAGTTCCAGCATGTTATATTTCTAAAAAAAACTAGAAACAGTATGTGAAACTGTGAACTAAATTTTAAAAAAATATAGACATTACTTAAGGTAGAAAGGTATGTGAATCTTTTAACCCTTCATTTCGAAGAATCTCCTCATAACCACAGCGCACCTCAATGTAGCTCGAAGGTGCACTGTCCTTCCGCAGACTGCGAGTCACCATCCAGTCTCCAGAGATCCGTCCGCAACAGCCGCGCCGGCGAAGACCGCAGCCGTCGCACACTCACCCGCCGCCGTCAAGCCTTCAGGTCCTCCGTCGCGCCGCTCGCGATCGCTCCGCTCCGCGCCGCCGCCCGCCAGGTACTTGGACGCAGCAGCAGCGGGCGACGGCGTCGGCGCGTCAGGTGGGGAAGGAGGGGAGGGGGAGGGGGCGCAACCGGTTCCTCCATGGCCGCACAGCTCGACCGCTCGCCGCCACCGCCACCGCCGGCACGGCAACAGTCAGGCAACCGCCCGACGACGACGACGGCCGTCTCGCGGACAAAGAGCAGAGTGGCGGCGACCGCGAGAGGGCGCTCGCACGAGCGGCAACCCCGCGCGACGCGCTTTTATTGCGCGCGGCCTTCTGCAGCGCTTTTTGCGGTGGTGGTGATGGGGGCGGAGTAACTGTCGGTGGCGGCGGCAGTGGCGGTTGTTGCCTCGCATTCGAACGCCCCTGGCCTTGACCCTCGCGGACGCTCCTTCCATCCATCGCTAGAAGGTGCAACTCAACTATTTAGGCGTATCTGAAGCAAAGTGGCGACGGTCAGCTCTTCTCGCTCCTGTCGCGCCCCCTCGGGCGACTGTGGGCGTGGCGGCCAAATGTCCCTCTTGAGAACGCGAGCGAGCGGGAGGTGGGTGCGCGCGCGGGGCGAAGGCAGTGGCAGTGGCGGCGGCGGTCGCGGAGGCAACGGCGCGGGGCCAGCCACCTGCCGGCGGCGGCCACTGCCGCCAAGGTCACTCTCCCCTCACCCCTTCAACTCCTCATTCTCCTCCTTCGCGATGCACCCGCCGCCCACGCCTCCCGCCACGTGCCGAAGGGCGATCCACACCCTTTACGCAGGGTACTTAGACGCTGGGGATGACATCTTGATGAGTAGAGTCGAGGCAGGTTGAACACAACTCTTGAGAGAAGGGGGTGGGGAAGGGATTACAATGCTCTCCTTTACATTTTTCAAAATATCACTGCCAACAAACATTTACAGGCTTAATGATAAATCGAGTTCAGTAATCATAAATTATTTCAGAAATACCTCAAATAAGAAAAGATTAAAGTGTAAATGGTTCAGTTGTTCCCTGGGGATATAATAAAGCAAGTTAAGGGATTGACGTTTCAATTTCTTAAGCAAAAAAGAGACATAGGAAAAAAATATCGCAACATAAACCCTCTGAGGTAAATTGAGTTATTTTAGAGCGCAGAGTTACAAATAAATTAAATTCATTTCAATTTCATACATTATTAACACTTTCGGCATTACTGTTTTCTTGATAGCTTGGTTCCTAAGGACATATGTATTGATGTATTTGCAAATGGGAAATATAACGTGCTATATAGAAGCTTATCTACATGGAGCGATAGGACTTAGGAGTCGGGTGGTAGGTCGTTGTTAGTAGGTGGGCCGCTTAGCTGGGTTTACCAACAACATGGCCCGCGTGGAGGGGTTAGTAGAAGTGGTTAGTAGATAGTTATTGACACTAGTAGGAGCTGGATAGAGGAAGGAAGGTTTGCTTTTCAGTAGTCACAGCTATATGAAAAGCTACAAATTTTCTGGTTCTATCGGGATTCGAATCCGGAATGACTTGGTGATGAGCAACAACACTACCACCTATGCCACCGCTGAGGTCCTAAGGACATATATCAAATATGAACCTATTCAATTATCGAAAAAAATGACAATGTCAAATTTGACAGGAATAAAAATAGGGCACTCTGGAGTAAAAAGCGATACTTATGAGGCTCGAGAAAGGTTGAAGAACTCGAAAACGAGAGTAAATTGATCGAGTATTTTCCTTTTTCCATGCTTATATTATACAAAAGACAAAAATTACCTTGAATCAGGACTCCATATTTTTGAACTTTCGAAAACATGTTTTTCCGCAGTACAGATTTTCCCTCATACAGCGGATCTCTAAAAAATGTATGAATGTTATTCGATATTACCTACATGTAATTCATAATGATTATAATAAGCATTGCTTTAAATGCAAAATACTATTTCTCGAGCGCAAACAACAAAAGGAATGTGGATTTTAGTATGGGAGTGAATTATGTGTTTCGTTATTTGGAAAAGAGGAAATGTTTTTTGAATCATTGGTGACTGTCGACGACGTTTACCTATTTTTTAAGGCTCTCATAAAAAAATTAGCATTCCTGCACTTTATAAATTACTAAGAAGCACATTATAACTACGCACAAGTGGAGAACAACTAGTCACAAATATGTAAAGTAAACAAAAATCAAATCTAGAATACACATCATTTCAAATTTTACCAGAACCAGGCATTGAAAGAATTCTTTTCCTTTCAAGTACTTAAAGAACAATTTCGCCGATTTTAGATTTTATCAACGACTTTATAATAATACAAATCAAATGTACTCGTTGTATTATTTGACTGTATTCTTATTTCATGGGTATGGGTATGATGTGCATTCTTGCAGGAGAGTAACACTATAGCAAACCTTTCCTACGGGAAAATTATACTAGAAATCGTTTCAGTAGTGTGCGACAACAGATCTTTTCCTCCCATTTCAAATGAGTCACAGTTGTGGGAAAGAATATGGAGCATCTCAGTTGCTCTTATGAAAGAACGCAATGAACCTTATTTCTTGACTGACGGGTTTCCGTTAACTTGGGTGACGTGTATGAAACGTATATTGTGTGTCATGAGAGGAAACACGAGTAGCATAATAATAACAATCAAAACGAACACGTTCGTAAATATAAAGATAGTGTATGTCGTAATCGATTTTGAAGTTGTAGCTTAAAACATACAGCATCTTGGCGACTTCGATGAAATAAAAATATATTGCGACAGTGTTGGCATTGGAAGCAATGTATTATCTCTACACACTATATCAGAACGAAAGAACGCGAGATTAATACTCACCAATTGTCTAAGAGAGGTTTTCATATGAATTTTTTCTCTCCCACTCTAGAAAAATGTCCGTTACGTTTTCGTGCCATATTCTGATTCTACATTCCGATATTCCTTATCCCCAAAGTATAAGTGGTTTGTTCAAAGAGGAGACGTGATGAATCCGGATGACACATTATTGCAGTCACAAACCAAAATACGGGAAAATCTGGATACCTCATACTATATAAATTTCAAAACGTCATTAGTTAGACTATTGACGAAGGTTTATTCACATGTTACGTGTCGCAGTTTGTATCTCCCCGCCCTTATCACACTTCGTCACAACATCTTGATCCTCTATCCTTTCGAACGAAAAAAAATAAAATAAAGGGTTTTGGGGGTGTTTATAAGACAGTTCTATGGAACTCTCGCTCTGCTCCGAAGTCTTTTGAGTTGAAAGTTTATTGAAGAAGTTATCATATTTATAACTCTTGTCAAATTTCATCGCGATATAAGATCCTCTCTTTCCCATACAGCATAACGTAATATGTGCATGACCCCCAATCGACTCGATTAATTTTTCTAGAACGCCGCAAATCCTACGCAATTTTTGTAAGAAATGTAGCAAATGTGGGTTTATGCATTTTCAAGCAGAATACAATTCACTGGAAAATGTTGATTCTGTTTCCCTGTGATGGATAAAGAAATATTTAAATAAACATTTAAGATAAATAATTTTTAATAAATCATAAAGACTCCTTTCCACCTATAGTTTGGTTATCCCAAGTTTTCTACCATCAGTAGTATCAAATCATTTGAAATTTTGTCTTCGTTCGCGTTTTAAAGAATTATTTTACAACTAGGGATAAACCTGTGCAAGTGCTCGCCTACAGGAAAAAATAATGAAAAATATTCAGGTGTATCAAATTGATGTAGCGTAGAAATGATTTATCTACACAAATCTTTAATAACATAAGTAAACGTTATAAAGTGGAATACACAAATGAAAAATGAGATATTCATTCAACAATAACCCAACATTTATATATGGAAACAATACACCCTGTCATAGGAGGTTACCAAACTAATGTGATCTCCAATTTTAGACATGATCAAATGGAAAAAATCATTCATCAGGAATTAATATTGAAATACAAACTACAGAAAAATAAGGTATACTACTACTAATGTAAACCATCCAACATTCTTGAAAATGAAAATTATGAAATTTATTGGGATAGAACCATCATAGGTTGGAGCACAATAGACCGCATATAGTAGTCAAGAAAAAAGAGAAAAAGAAGTACTCCTCATAGACATCGCCAGCACCAACAACAACTTTATATATATATATATATATATATAT
>NNCF01131592.1:161283-203931 GCA_002313205.1 Laupala kohalensis | reverse complement strand
TAACTGTAAAGGTACGTTTACACTTGTATACATGAATGAGCGACTTGTATGAAATACATGTATACGTAAGTTTTCGAAGGCTTGCGATTTGTATGAGCTCGGACACTTCTGCATCATGTATACATGTATACGGCAGCGTTTACACTTCGCTATTTGTATCAGGGAATTTTTGGTGTATTGCGAGGGAAGAACACAAACTGATATACTAATCTACTAAAGAAATGAACTAATCTAAACTTAATTAGTTAATCTAATATGCACTCTCGACACAATATTACAAGAGTCAATAGACTATGAGAAAAACGAATGACAACAATGTGGTTGGAGGAGTCAGAGACGCATCTTAACCACATATATGGTAATTGTGTTTTGGAGAGAAACATCAAGGTGCTATCATCTAACATCACACATTTAAGAATTGCCGAACTATGCGTGATGTGTTTAGGGTAGCTGATTTTTGCATGTTGGAAGTTTTGTGGCTTGAGTTCCAGTTCTTGCAACGATGTGAACAGGTTCTTGGGTACTACTCCCATGTTTGACAATATTATTGGGATTACTGTCACTCTGTCATAATTCCACAAGACCTTAATTTTGAAGCAAAGGGTAATGTACTTTGTAATTTTATTTTTGTACGATAGTTCCAGATATATTATTTTTCTATTTTAGTTTGTATTTCAATGTTAATTCCTGATGAACGATTTTTTTCCACTTGATCATGTCTAAAATTGGAGATCACATTGTGCTATAGCTTGGTAACCTCCTATGATATGGTGAATTGTTTCAATTTCCTTTCTGAATCTCCGGTTTAAGTCAGATTAAACTCCATATTTCAAGATATATTTACGGTAATTGTTGGTCTTGATCACTTGGTCTTGGATGACGATAAAGAACCCTTCTTAGCAATATGACATTTTATCTAGGATAAACAAAAGTCAAGTGAAATAGTGAATTCCCATTGAAAGAATACTACGTATCTAATTTATTAGTATTTCTCCCTACTCGCTATCAACAGCTATTCAAATATAGATGTTTTAGAAACTTGACAGTTTGGACTTACTGCTTTACGCTTCTCAGGTATTTATATCTAGAAATGGGTTTATGGATTTTTCGTTATTTTTTATGAGTGCAAAGGGGTAGACATGTTTTGTTTCATCGTTCGCGCTAATGTCATATTATATTCACTATATCACACAAACTGATTGAGATATCATCTCTGTTTTATTACGTGAACATTTTCAAATCAAATATTTTAAAACCAAATTCCGAAATTTTCCATATTTATCTTTTAATTGGGTAAAACGTGGTAGAATATAATTAAAGAAGTATATAATAAGTATATTTCTCAATTGAGTTTCACATCAATGTAACTCAAATAAAGTTGTTTCTTCGTTATACTGAGATCACATAAAAGGTAAAATGAAGAATACTGTGAACAATTTCCCTTAGAAACTAGAGTCGCTAAAAAGTTGAAAATTTGAGCTATATAGAGTTTTATTGAACGTAAATAAGTGGATAAGAGATATAAGTATTTTTGGTTTTAGTACTACTGCAAATGAAATATTCTATTAAGGACCTCATTTCATTTTGGACCTCAGATTAGTGATATTCAGACAGTGCAAATGTTAAAAACTCAGAACACACACCTACTAATTGAGTTTTTATGTTCCTTCTCATTTTTTAATACATTATGACTATTTAGGAGAATGTGCGCTATTTTAACGGTGCTATTTAGTTGGGCATTATTTTAATTTATGCCGTATTATTCAGCTATAAAACGAGTATAAATTTATTTTTTCCCCATTTCATTTGATCATTTATCTATACGATCACAGTCTGTAATAGAGATATACATCGGTTCAAGTCGGACGGGTTTCCAACGAAACCGAAAAAAAACCTAACCTACCTATTCGAATCGCTGTCGGGTCGGACGGGTTGAGTCAGTTTCGGTTCGGTTGGGAAAACGACCCGCCCCGACGCGAATTTGCCCGAAATAAAAACAAACCGAATTTTAACCGAATTAAACCGAATCAGTACCGAACATAATTTTATACACATATGAATATCATTAATTTGATTTCTTAAAAATAAGTAATTGTAAGATCTATTATCACAATTAAATTGAATACCGCAGTTTTAAACCGAAAGTTAAATTAATTTGTCTGAATTTGAAAAAAAGTTATAATTAGTTATATGAAATAGAATAAATATTAAATGAAAATGAAATGGTGTAAGTATGAAGTAACCATCACATGAGAATGAAAGTAACTATCAATACTTTTAAACGGATTATTTGTCTAGTTCATGTAAATGTGTCTAATCGTTAAAATGAAAATTAATAATCGTACATAAATCTATAGTTATACGAGCAATATTACTACTCTCTCCTCTGGGAACATCAGGTGATTAAGTAATACCATAAATAAGTAACTCATTTATGATAAATGCTTTATTGAATATCTATTTATCTATAACTGTGAGATTACAGAGTATTCTATGATAAAAGCATTGGGAACCTTCTTATTGTTATGGTAATATTGTCATAGTTTACTTCCGCGACTTACCATTTTAAAGGTTTTTTAGAAGTTTCTTAAGAAGATATAACGGTTTTGTACGTGGGCTATAAAAATATTGTGTTTTATTTATCCAACCTACCTTATCTAAACTTTCCTTCGGGTAGAGGCGGATTTTATGTACAGGCTCTCTAATTTCTTGCCTAGGGACGGTGGTCGATTGTAATAATTAATCTTAAATTTAGAGTCATTTTAATAGTTCCGATGTATAAACAATATTTTCCGAATAATCTGTAGTTTGATAGTAATACATACTTGTGAAATAGCTGTTTTGTGTTTTACTAAATACAAATTTGTTGGTATTCTGTTAATATGAACGTACCGAAATATTTTTATTTAGGACTGTGTTGAAATGTTAAATCTGCATCTCCTTGATGAGATGGTCCCTTGCTTGGTTCCGGTGAAGAAATTAGTTTACTATCCTCCACATAGTCATACACAGTTTGTAACTGCTCTTTTGACAGTATTTTTTGTATTTCTTTATATGCATACACTACTATAACTATGTTAAAATGAAGTATAGAGTGTGTGATAATAGAATACTTGTGTATTTGACTAAATAATATTCTATAGTTAACGGTTAAAATTGTTAATGTTAACGTACGATTGAAATTGTTAATGTATTTTTTCCATGAATATGTTGTTTTTGGTTAACCCACAGGTTTCGGGTTAGGTTTAACCGACTTCACAACCCGAAGTCAATCCGACCCATCGAAAACCGAAAATGTTTCGGTCGGTTTCCGTCTCTATCTCTTTTTAATGACATAAGACACCACCATTTATGCAGTAGCCGTTCTTTGTACGGACATGATGTCTACGAAGAACGATGCCCTCCTGAATACTGATCACTCACCCAAATACATTGCAATTCGCTTTGGTATTACAAGATATATCCACTGAACAGCAGAGAAATTTCCTTCTTGTGGAATTCAAGCTGTCAGTTGGCAATGAAACATCAACACAAAAGACACCAAGGAAACCAACTCACGAAAGCATCAACAAAGGAAATAAAAATAAAATATTGACTTGGACTGGAAAACTTGAGATAGGTTACAGACACCTCTCTAGCACAGGTCCACACCCATCGAGTCGCCTCACACTTTGAGAGTTATTTATAACTTGTCATTTCTAGTCTTTTGGTCTTGACAACGTATTTTGGCCACCCTCCATGAAGGTACGAATGTAGACAATATTGACACCACCACTACGTGCACCGAGGTGATACCTATTTACAAAATATTAAAAAATACCTTTTATCCTGATTCTGAACGATATTTTTCGTATCTTCTCGTAGCAAATTTCAATGTTCAGCACTTGATAAAGTAAAATCACAAACCTCAACAAAATTTAAATAAGTCATATTAAGGCGAATTTTGGATTAATTCGATTTATCTTTGCTTAAAGGTAACATCTTATGTAGTTAAGAATAAATAAAATATTCAGTACACCCCCGTTGCACTAACCAATAACTATGGCGTTGAAGGTATTTTGCACTGAACCATTGCAATATAAGGAAAATATGCGAGGATAATTTTGAGGACCGTATCTTACATTTTAATAATGAATTCGGTTGAACTCCAGTAGGCGGATAAACGCCACCCGCCAAACATCTTCGGAAACAAATGCGTGCATACTCGGTGCCACTTCCGCAAATAGAATAAGATGACAATCGGGGTCCCGCTGCTAATAAAAAGTAATACATAAAATTAATACATGCATAAACATATACATACAATTAAACCCTCCTTACATTTCATCATCTTCTTCTTCTTCGTGAGGCTCTACAACTCTATAGGGAGAGTTTTGACCTTCTCAACAATCCGCATCCACTCTTTCCTGTCTTTAACTTTTCCTCTCCAATTCGTCTTTATTAACCGCAAGTCACTATAGTTGTTTTCTTCCCATTTCCTTTTCGGTCTTCCTTTTGGTCTAACCCCTGACGGTTTCCACTTCCATATTTTTTAAACTGTTCTTTGTTCGTTCATTCTATGGAGATGTCCATACCAGCTAAGTCTTAAGGATGTAATAAAATTTATTATATTTTTATTACATATTAATTTATTTAGCTCTATATTGGTTTTAATCCTCCAAAATTCCGAGGTTTCCTTGGTAGGTTCAAAAATTTTCCTAAGTATTTTCCTCTCAAAAACTAGAAGCTTTTCTCTATTTGCTTTCGTCAACACCCATGCTTCACTACCGTAAGTCACTACAGGCCTTATGATTGACCAGTACAACTTTAATTTTATGCTTTTTGTTATTATTTTACTCCTAAAGAGTGTAGCATTTGCAAAGTATGCCTTATTGCCTAATGTTATTCTTTCTTTTATCTCTTCATCAATCTGGTTCATTCCATTGACTATAGATCCTAAAAAATTGAATGACTTAACTGATTCCAATGAGGTGTTGCATACCTTAATTTTTTCGGAACTACCACTTTTACGGGAGCAATTCATGTATTTTGTTTTCTTTTCATTTATAATAAGACCCAAAGGTTTTGATAACGTTTTAATCTTCGNCAAAGGTTCTGATAACGTTTTAATCTTCTGATAAGTTTCAACCATGGATTGCTTCGTTCTTGCTGTTATCATCACATCATCTGCGTATGCCAGTACTTGTTTTAATCTTGTTGAGATGTTTCCTCTGGTATCAAGTTGTTTCAAGATGGTGTCAATAACTATATTAAAAACAGTTGCAGATAACGGGTCTCCTTGTTTAATACCCACTAATACATCAAATTTTTCACTGAGCTTGTTGTTTAATTTGACTCTTGCTTTATTATTAATGAGCGTCAGCATTATCAATCTTATGAGCTTAGAAGGAACATTATATTGCTTTAAACAATCCGGTATTTTTTCCCTTTTGATTGTATCAAATGCTCTAGTATAATCAACAAAGATATTATGAAGATCAATGTTATATTCATAACATTTTTCAAAGATTTGCCTCACCATGAAGATGTTGTCTGTTGTTGATCTGTTAGCTCTGAATCCTGCTTGGGATTCATCTAGTTGATCTTCAACAATACCGGTAAGTCTTTTATTTAACAGGATTGCAAAAATCTTATAAGCTACATTTAATAGGGAAATTTGTCTATAATTATCACATTCATGCCTATCTCCTTTTTTGAACACTGGGCAGATTATTCCTTCCCTCCAGTTGGTCGGTATCTCTTCTTGTTTCCATGTTTTTAAGATTAACCAATGTAACCTTTGGTATAATGTTCTACCACCGCCTTTAATAAGTTCTGGAGAAACATTATCAGGACCAGGAGCTTTACCTGCTTTTAAATTCCTTATTACATAACATACTTCATTGTATGAAGGGGGATCTAGTTCGTGTTCATTATTAGAACTGGTTTCTGCATATTGAGGGAAAACAGCTAGTGTACTTGCAGCAGTATTTAGATCCATTTTGAAATAGTTCATCCACCTATTTAAAATTTCAGGTTCTTGTAATAACAGGTTTCCTTCTTCATCTTTACATAATAGAGGGACATTTATATGCTTTTGCTGAAGCCCTCTAACTTCCTTATAAAATTTTCTCGTTTCTCTTGCTTTGTGACTTTCTATTATGCAATTAAGTTTATTATTCATCCACCTTTTCTTTTTCAATTTACAGATCTTATTAGCCTGCAATCTTCTTAATTTATAATTATCATAACTAGCTCTTGTTTTAGATTGTAAATATCTTCTTCTAGCTTAATTTTTTTCTTGAATAGTTTGTTTACAGTAATTGTCTCACCATTCACTCCTTATAGGCTTTTGCTTTCCTATTATGCTGTCCACTCCCTCTATCATTGCATTTTGTACATTCTTCCATTCTTCATTTACATCATCACTCTTTGGGAGATCTTTAAGCCTCCTGAATAACTCAACGATATTCCTTCATTTTGCTAATATTACACATATTTACTCTATTCCATCCGCAGTCCGTGATATTTTCTTTGTATATATCTTTGGTAATTTTAGATACAATACTGTTCTAACCATAAAATGATCACTGTCTATGTTCGGTCCTCTCAATGTTCTTACACCATTTATAAGGTCCTCTTTGGTGCGGTTAATAATCACATGATCAATTTGATTTACTAACATTTGTCCTGGTGCATTCCAGGTTTCTAAATGTATTTTCTTATGTTGGAATTGCGTACTCATAACAATTAGATCATTTATTACTGCAAATCCACATAATATATGTCCATTACCATTGGTCTCCTCGTGTAAAGTATGCATGCCTGTTACTGTGCTGTAGCATTCTTCTTTCCCAAGTTGAGCATTGTAATCTCCCAATATCACTTTTGGGGGAGCTGTCAAATACATACTGTAGTTCTTCATAAAATTTCTCTTTCTCTTCCGTCTCCTTGTCTTCAGTAGGAGCATATACATTAATCAATGAGATATTATTGTATTTTCCCTTTATGCGCTACTAATTCTTTCGCTATGAGCCACAAAGCTGATTACATGCTTTTGTATCTGGTTCTTTACAAAGAAACCGGTCCCTGCCTGACCTTTTTTGCACCACTTTAATATAGAGTTAATTCCTTCTTGCTTATAATTCCACTATCTTTCCATCTTATTACTTGGAGGGTAATGACATCCATCTTAAGATATCTGACTTCATCAGCTAGTTCGTTCATTTTACCAGGCTGCAATAAGGTGAGAACATTCCATGTACCAATATTCATAGCAATTTTTCTTTGCCTGGGTCGTCGTCCATCCTTTACCTTTTTCCAAGGCTGATTGCTGAGACTTTTAGCAGTGATCTTTTTTTTATGGGGGACAGGTCGCTAGCCTGACGCCCCAACCCTCCTCCTTTAACCGGGCTTGGGACCGGAAACAGCACTGTGAGGCTACTCGATCCACCCCTACTTACATTTCATACTTTTGATAATATGAATTTGTAGCGAAATAAGAAATAATGCGATACTGCGTATTGCATACAATACATTCATTTTTTAAGTAAATGTAACAAGAATATTTAATAACTATTAAAATGTTATTTGATATAAAAAACTAGTTTTATCAAACTGACTAGTATTTTTGCTCAGCTTTTCGTGATTTGTGTAGTTAAAAAATGAAATACTTTTCAGCTTTTGTATGCCGAGGTTTTCAGATTTTGTAAAATTCCTGAGAAATTAGTTTTCATTTCGTCATTTCAATAGTTTTTTTACCGAGGAATAAGTTTATCAGCCTTAATCCAAATTTGCAATGGTTCATGATACTGGACTTATGGAACGATTTCATTGATTCTTTAATGAAACTTCATGTCATATGAGTTGTATTCATGTGCAGATCAGTTTTAAGAATAAAACTTGCCACATACTATGGATGTTAAATCCGGAACGGTACCGAGAAGCCAGATTTTAACTTAAACTTCTATTCTTTCAATAATGTTTTTAATTTTTCTCCGTGAGAAATGCATTGAAAATCTGGTCAGTCTGAAAAATATGAAAAAAACTGGAAAAGTCAGGGAATTTTATTTTGGAAAAATACTGTCCACACTGGTGTATACGAAATATTTGACTCAAAACTGATGTTTTTTGTTTTATTTCTATGATGTATGTAATAATTTACACTAGCGCAGTCCAACTTATCTTAGACCGTGAGCCATTTTCTATACACTTCCGATCGATCGGGTCGGCACAGGATGTTTGGTAAAATGTTACCCAAGAAATAAAACTTACGGGTCATATTTATTTATTCGTAATGTGATATTTTGATTCTCATCAACAAATTTGTTACTTTTTATTCCATATCTTATAGCGAGATTCGGTTATTTCAAGTTTTAAAAAAGAAATAGATTATTTAATTTTTCTAAGAAGTATATTTAATATTTAGTTTCATAACAGAATATTTTCATTTAGTCATGTAGGATGGTAGTTCCAAACACAATTTTCTATCAGTCAAAAATGTTTCACGGTTCACTGTTTTACACTGTAAAAATAATTTGTGCATACGATCTGGGTTTGTTTGAGATCACTAGACTGATCTTAAAACATTTGTATTCTTGTTAATGTACTCACAATACAACTTGCGTCGATTCTTTTCTATTTTTATTGGTATATTTACTATGGCTACTAGTAATAATGTTCGCTGATGAAACTAACAATTTGTCTCAGAAAATCTGAATTGGAAAACAATGAAACATAAGGGAGCATTCGCACAGCTGCAATCGAACAGTTATCGTTAAGTCCATTGAAAAATCTTTAAATTTATTTACTGTTCGTAAAATAAAGAAATAAACTAAATATAACCGAAATGTAGTAAAGATTAAGAGCAGGGAATCATTACGCGATGCCCTCTGTGATGGCGAGATACCACGTGCAGCCGTTTCACGAACTATAATAATATTCAGTTACGTTCTATTGTTGCTTTCTAAATAAATAGAAATCTGGGTTTTTAACTTAAAAAAAGGTGAATTGCATAAAAGTATTATAATTCTCTTGCTATAGTTCTTGGGATGACAAAGGCCGTAGACCCCACGGTTGTCTGCGAAAAGAAGGAAATTAACGCAGGAGCTGACCAGGGAGCGCATCTTGACACCGACCTCCCGCAAGACCCTTATATTCCTCTTAGATTTTTCTTGACCATAGGGTGCAACTACGCCGTACCCGTTAAATCCGCCTCTGCCTTAGGGCCCTTGATCGGAATTGATGGGATGATCCCTTGCTTGCTTCCGAAGAGTAAATTAGTTTATTGTCCTCCACGTGGTCATACGTAGTTTGTAACTGCTTTTTTGCAATAAAGTTTATACTACAATTATGAGAGATAACTGTATTTTTCTGGTTGTTTAAAGAAATATTTTTTGATTTTGGTCCACTAGACTAGCGATTGATTACGAACCCATGGGAAGTTTGGTGATATAATGAAAACATTAGTCTGGTATCCTCGGTCATTTCCAGAGGACATGATCATAAACATTATGAGGAAGCTTCGTCAATTGTCGAATCACAGAATAAGAGCCTCCAATGAGCAAAAATATTACAATAATTCGCTACATTCATGTAAATAATTATAAATACAATGAGTGCTGGAGCCTTTCATAGACCAGCGGTAAATAAAACTGATGTTGGTGTACCGAGAAAACACAGTTTAGTGGGTGCTCAAATTGTTTTGTGTTTTGAATCGAAACCAAAAATTATTTCATGTTACTACCGTTAATCTTACTGATTTCATATATCCACCACAATTACATCATTCATCTGGTATTCTGCAACGCTCCGTCAGCATGGTCTTGGGGTGATGAGATAAGTTGATGGATGGAATGATATTTGGATGTAAAGCGATGCATAAGTGCAATTTAATACACAACATCTAAGAAGAGTAAAGGAAAGTGTTCTAGACAGGAAGTTGGTGATGGGGGCGGAAGGAAAATGCGGCGGGTCACTCACCGCAGAATCACGTAGCGTGTTATGTACGCGTTGTTGAATGGATTGTAATGCTTTGTTACGAGCTCAAGAAACATAAACTCCAGCGAACACCTAGTTACGAAGGGAGTTAATATCAATGAAGTAGTCACGGCACAGAATGGACTTACATGACGAGCAAGAACTCTTCACACCGCACATGGAGAATATGGAGCGACGTCTGCGTACATCTTAACTTCCAAGTATCTATTCGTGGAGGAAAAGATTGCATCATATATGGTGACGGACCGGAACTCGAACCCTGTACGCTGATCTGGACGCGGGTGTGCTAATGTAATAACATTTTGTTCTCAGAATCGGTCATTATTTGTCTAAACTTTCGTGTATTTTGTGCACCATCATTGCGACATATATTAAATTAATCGGATAGAAAACTTTCTACCCGAAAGGTGAATGAACCAAAATTCCCTTACCTGAATTTATTGTTGCATTTTCGACGTGCGTGAAGACGAATATCAGGATGAGGATGAAGAGAAACCTTCGGTGTGCCTTGCACTACCACTATCGCCAATTTATAGATCAGTCTTCGATAAAGATACATTCCTTACGAAAAGGCAACATTTCCAAAAATACTTCATTTTAAAACTGCGCTATAAAAATGTTTACCTATTTCAATAATTTTTATAAATAGCATTTAAACTAAAGAATTTTTAGTCTCGCAGAATAAACCTTAAAATAAGACCTTAGGAGTGAGTGCGTCCTAGAATTGAACTACAATGAATCATTTAAGAAAATATAAGTATATTTAAATACATAAAGAGATTGGGTTCTAGGTAATTCCCTTCTTCAATATAATTATATCATACACAGCGAGATAAAATTAGCCGTGCTGATCCTTCATCTCCCCATAACATCTATGTTGTGGAATGTATCGTTGTGATAATTTGCGGTGAGGATGCTCTCATATGTTATCTAGAGATTCCCTTATCGGAAGTTTCCTATGCTACATCTTTCGCGCTGGAACACCATTTGGGTGAAAATTTCACGAAAACCAAGCAAAAACATCAAACTTTCAAATTTCAGGGAGAGCTAGTCTCACATAAACAGACTCAATAATGTCCATACTAGACGCTAAGATTAAATAATCCCGCACATTCGAAGACCATCCCTCACCCCATTTCCACCCACCTCCTTTGAGCGGTAAGTGATTCGGGTGATCTAATCCTGTTCAGGATGGAGTGAACTTGTCGAAGGTACTTGATTTAAGTGTCTAATGTATTTCTCACCGATGGGAGTTAGTCCTTAAAACACACTCCTTTAAACATTTTACCCCCTTAGGGATATTCCTACGTTTTAATCGACTGATTCGTAACAAAAGCATTTCATTTTGTGTCATTAGTACATTTGTATAAAAAGTATATATCCCACACTCCTCATTTCAAAGTCAGTAAAGATACTTTGAATACATACTGAGAACAAAAATAATGTGTCACATTTTACCAAACATCTGTGTTTTTTTAAATTCTAGAGAACGGCATTTTATTAATGAAGGGATTTTATTTTTAGATCAGCACTTTACTGACCTTCCGTACGAGACTCATGACTATTCCAAGGTAGAAAACAAAGCTTCTAGCTACTCAACATGAACATCTTTTCCAAAATGTTAATTGCTGTTCAAATCTATTCTTTTAAACATACTATCATCTTCAGTTCTTGACTTTCTTTAATATACTAGAGACGTCCTTGAGGGAAGGACGCCATCTTCAAGAAAATTACATTTTTATACTGGTCGACGTTTGGACAAATTCATTGCCTTCAACAAGATTCATGCTCATCTACTGTACTAATATTACAATATTGTTTTGATTTTTACACTGCACTACCATACAATAATCAACTATACACAAATATATCTACATACCTTCTAGACCAGGGGTCGACAACCTATGACCCGAGGGTCACCGAGTGACCCATTTGATAATTTCAAGTAACCCACTTTAGTTCCGAAAATGGTGTATAATATATAAAAAAATAAATTATAAAACATAAACGTGAAACAAACATTTTGAGAATTAAAAAAATTGAAAATAGATACTAAGAACAACATTTTAGTTCGATTACCATGGATCTTATACACATAAGTGTTTATGTTTACAAGATCCATGTCGAAAATATCCCTGACCCAAACGTCTCTTTAATACTCACATTTTGGTTGATTTTTTACTCGCGGCCAAAAAAGGTTGCCGACCCCTATTCTAGATAGTCACATCATACTTCATATTATTCTACGATTCTAATACATACTTTCATTTTTACTCATTACCACCACCCTCAGGTTACTTCCACCCTGTTCATTCCAATACCCGTCTCATAACGTCGCCTAATGTAATTTTGTTGAAGATAGCGACCTTCCCTCAAGAACCTCCTTAATAGTTTATTCTGTATATCAGAACAATGAGTCCTCCAGTGGCTTCACTTACATTGGAAATATACACACAGGTATTTGAAAAATATTGAAATATGTTAAAATGAATCAAGTGCATTAAAATATATATTTTGGTTGGAATATTCTCCAATAAGTACATAACATATTATCTAAAACGTTCACTGATAATTCATTATATTATTAATTAAATGATTTGTGGAAGACACATTAGGTAAAGATGTGCCCTTCATAAAAGGTAGGTAATAATCACTGTGCTGAAAATATTGGAATCATTATGTAATAGAAAAATATCACATCTTATCGAAATGAACTGCAAATTAACCGACGTTACAAAAACTAATGATGAGAATTGACAGATCAAATCACCGATCAGTAGCGTCGATCGACCCTAGTTCCGATATATCGAACCTGCAATAGGTAGATGAATTAAAACGACAAGTTTATGTAATTCAACAGCTACAACGCTAGTACTATAGATGGTCCTATGTATGTATCGAAACAAATGAGAAAGGGCAGTTCTTTCCCCAGAGTAATTATAAAACTGAGAGACTCGATGTAACTAAAGGGGTCCGGGTACAAAATATTACCTAAGTATGATATTTTTTTGTAGAATTTAATACTAATAATAAATGTATAGTCAAAAAGGCAGTTTCAAACTACGTATGACCACACGGAATAAACTAATTTACTCTCCGGAAGCAAGCGAGTGACCAACCCAACAATTCCCATGAAGGGCCCTAAGGCAGAGATGGATTTGGAATTCCGTTTAGTTTATCCAGATCAATGTTGATGTTAAGATTCTCTGATTATACATTATGGAACCTTGGAAAAACTCTATTCCCAATATCCAAAAATGTTCCTATGATGGTGTGCTTGACTAGCCATACAAGGTTGTTTAACAATATAGAGTAATACATACATACTTTTGGGAATGAAAAGAACAAATGTTATTTGGACATAGAAACGTTACTATTTAATAACTTAACCAAGCTACTCACTTGATATTTATTACTTCTTTCCATATTAATCCTCATGGCAAGTTAAAAAAATATATATATTTCAAAGAATTGTGTTTTAGTAAACGTTATTTAGTACGTTTTGTAAACGTACTTTATTTGTATTTTGCGACCGAATCCTGAGTTCAGCTAATGCTAGAAACCTAAGCAAGGGTTTGGTCCTCTCTATATCCGTCGCAACATCTCGTCCCGTCGCTCCTTCCTGCCAAGCGTAGTAGTGGCTAGATACTCCTGAGAAGCTGCTCAAGATTTTAATTTCTTCCTCACAGTATAATGAACTTTAGTATTCTAGAAAACACGCGACCTCGAGACTTAAACGGGTCTTAATGTTTCAGGATTCTGGTCCCGAAATATCTCGGGCATAAAAACGCCAACATGAAACTCAATTACGATGGAAATATAGACTTCATTATTCGTTAATGACCACTATTAATATTCTTCAATCACGGTAATTCAAGTATATTTTGTTGTCCAATTTCACTTCTGTGCAACCTGATTATTCTAGAAACGAAAATTAACACGTACTTTCTAAAATACTAGTATATCTTCTTTATTTATCATTTCCTGATAGCTTCTATAGTTGAATTAAAATGAGAGGTTCTGGAAAACCCCACAGCACCACATTATTCTTGGCTGGCACAATACTTTTCTTGTTTTAATTCCACTATAAAAACTATTACCAGACAATATCACGGATAAGGTTTAAAAGCTCCTGTAATTGAGGGTTCCAGTAAACCCTTTCGATTATCAATAAACACGTACAAATATATTTGAACCACGATAATATCCCCGCTCACCATCACTGACGAACTGAAATGCGACAGGGTGGCATGGTATTCGGATCGCATAAACATGAGGAGTTTCAGTTCGGTGTCCGGAATCTGAAATTCGGAGCGGGACGCCGCGCCGCCAAGTCATGGGGAGGGTAAATGCGTTACGGGGTGGAGCGGGGCTTGTGGCGGGCGGGCGCCGTGCCGGAGGAGGAGGCAAGGCGTCGCGGGGCGGCCGCGTGTAGCGCTCACTGCCGCTGCCGCTGCGAGATGGCGTTGGAACAAAGGCGGCGGTGCGGCAGTGCGGCCTTGGCTGGCCAGCGCCCGCCCCTCGTCGTGCGTTCCTCCGCGCCACGCCGCTCGCCCGCCGTCGGAGCCAAGGCCGCGGAGCGGGTCGCTGTGCTCTGCGCCAGGCAGTGACGGCGGCGGCGAGGGAGGCGGTGAGCGCCTTGCTAGCTGCCCCGACAGCTTCTGCAACCGATCCGCCAAGAAAGACTCTCCTCCACATGACACTTGATTTTGGACCACAGTTTACTTCTATGGACGAGCAATGCTGTTTCTTATTTACGTGAGAACATTTCATGTAAGAATTTGTTTTTGGATGTTTGGGCAGATTTACTTCAGATGTATTTTCATAATTTCCCGAGATGGGACCATTCAAAATATTTTGAAAACTGAAGTTATTACCGTCTAGCATTACTACATACATTTCTTCCCAAATCATTCACAAAATAGGGGGTCGAATTAGAGATGAATTTACCTTCAATGACGTAAGATTAAAAAAATACTTATTGGATAAATTGTTGCGTTTAGATACACTTACCTGATAACATTTAATAATTTTAAAAAATTCGTTGGTATAATCTCTCAAGTACATGCACGCTCGTAACGACGGGGAGAGGGAATAAAGTTTAAAAACAAATAACTTCACCGATCTAGCAACGACTTGCCACAAGTATTGAACTTTCAATTCATTCGACGATAATAAACAATGACCATACCATAATGACCACAAAAACCTGTACCTTTAAAGACAATAATATTTTCGTCGAACATACAACATCAGAACAAAATTAATTGCACCCACGAAAATCTCCATTTACATTGGTCATGTGATGAGTGATTCCAGTATCCCGATGAACATCTGTTCAACACAGTTGAAGTGTAAGATCGCGATCTACTCACGAGATCGGAACTCATATAATTTATACCAAAAACTTAGTAACTTCATTCGTGCGAATAAATGTAGTTTTAGATTAATAAATACCCTGCGAAAGGTCATCATATATTCCTCTTATACTTTTTCTGCTAATTATAGACTCCATTACGTGTATTCAATTGTACATGTAAGTCACAAAGTTTACAGAACGTACTGATTACGTTTTAGTACATTTTTGTCGTGCTGTTTCAATAATATAATTGTCGCCATAGAAAAGCTTCACGATTCCCTGTAACATATTTCAAAGGACATAAAAAGTGTTGATTTCATTCCACCCTTTTCTACAATATATGTAATATCCAAATTTCTTTTATTTTACAAGAATCAAACTACATCAAGGATTGGTGAAGAAAAATTTACATGCAGGTTTGTGGCCGGATTTTTTTAGCCGGAAATGATTAGCTTTTCAGCGCTTGCGTTTGAAGTAGGAGTATAGCCATTTGTATTATATATATTTTGGTATAGCTTGTTAGGAAGTATATTATTTTTCCTTTTTACTTCAATGATGTTTTAAATTTCTTGTTTCAATATTTTTTAATTTTTCATTCTACTTTTTTTAGTAAAATATTGCGGATAAATGTATACTTACTATACGTACTTTTTATAGTATAGATTTTATTCAGATTTATTCTATTGAATATTTCAGATCACACAAAAATGTTTGTCATAAAATATCTCGTACTTATACTATTCTATATTCCACCGCTTATACCTTTTGATTGTTCAAGACCAGTTTACTTATGAGTTTACAAGAATTTTAGTGTATCTACTAACATAGTTCGTACCTTTCTTGTTTTTCAAATTATCTATTATCTCGGGACAAATAAATTTGTCATCAGCTTCATATATTCTACAAAACGCAGTATGTATAAATAATTTATTTTCAAAAAAGCTGTCAAAAAAATGCATGTGACAACGTGGAGTGCAGTGTAAAAGCAAGCAAGATTCCGATCCCATCAATTCCGATCAAAGGACCGTAAGGTAAAAAATGGAATTAAACTTCATTCCAGAGCATTATTTTTTATTAGATAAGTTTTGAAAGGATACTTACAAAAATTATACTTACGTTACGGAGAGAATAACATGAGAGGGGAAACTCAGATGAAGCACGGTACGATAAAAAAATGAGAATAATGGACCGGGAAATTGTTGAAATCTTTTAGAATAGGTCGCGCGAAATATAAATTATGCATATTGAGAAGGTATCTTGAAGAAAATCTGGGTTTGCGTAAGACCACGGGGTAGAAGTGAAACTACATTTAAATTAGAAAACATACTCATAATTTTTATAAGGAATGTATATTTAAAATCATAATTCAGGAATGTACATTTAAATTAGAAAACATACTCATAATATAAATTATTAAATAATTTATCAGTTTTTAAATAAGAGTCAAATAAATTGTAATTTAAACTTTGTCAATTTGTTGATTGCTATGTTTATTAATAGTTTATTTTATTGAACTTAACAACCTCAGAAGATGAAATAAGTTACATTTCATGGTCACGCCACAGAGAATTTTAGATGTGCTTACTTTTTCATGTTTCTTTATTTGTGGATTACTTTTCGATTTCCACTTGTATGTGCTTACGTTTCATGAATTGGTTTGCTTACGTTTCATGAATTGGTTTCACACACAAAGTTTGCTCGTGAATATCCGCCACGAACTGTAAGACTTACAATCTACAATTTACTTACATCGTAGTTTGTTGTGGCCGATTTCACATTTTGAATACTGAGTGTGATGTGTTAAGAACGGAAAAATACCATAACCTTTTCCAGTTTTCATTAATAATGAGTAACTGGTTAGGTGGTGGATCCAGGGAGACGGCGAAGGGGACGTTCGCAACTCCGTTCCCCCTCTAGTTCAAAATTTCAAATATTTAATTTATATTTTTACACAATTAATAGAATTTATTAACACTCCAACTTGACACATTTCCTTATAAAAAATCATAATTAAACGAGATTAAAACGCAGAACTTCGTTACGGCGGTGAGGGCTGCCAATTTGCGAGAGCAAATTTGCCGCCCCTTCCCCCTAAAAAAATGGATTCGCTACTGGACTAATTTTTTATTTACGTTTTCTCGAATGTATGCTTCTTAGAGTGGATATACATTCACCATTATCTCGTTTGGGTATGCTCGATTTGAGAGCCATATAATTCCAGAACGTGCTTAAGTTTGCCGACGCCAACTGCAAACTTTACTCCCCGGGATTTTCGTACCACACGTATACCTGAATAAATTTCTTAAAAACATACAAATTGTGATGAAACGACCCCGGAATATACCCTGGAAACACAACGTAAATAGGAAAAGCTTCCTTTTGTATGAATAGAATAATACGGTTTTGTCTCAATGTCCTGTCCGGGGTAATTGTTCGGATTGGCTGATGGAAGTAAATGTTTCACTTCAATAAATTAATTATATTATCTAATAAAACTAACTTTATTAATAAAATTATTCAACATGATCAAACGTAATGTCCAAAAAGTCGCACTGGGAAGTGTGCGAATTCGCTTATCACTCTAGTTTATTGAGATAAACTTTAATATTAAAGGTGAACGCATTTTTCGGGAGCCGCTGCGTTCGTAATGCAGAGTCTACGTTTCGCCCGCAACCTGCGAGCATCTTTAGAGCAGGGGCAGATACAGACTAATATTTTAGGGGGGTCATAGTAAAAGAATAGTCTTGAGCATAGAACGTTCCATAAAACATCCCAAACTCAGAAAAATGTTTAAAATTCTAAAGCAAATTGTAAGTTTAGGTCATCTAAGTGTTAATTAATATGCGGTTCGGTACAGTAACACCCGGTTTTCTGGATTATTTTAAAATGTTTGTGCGACAGGGGAAGTGATTGTCTTCTTATGACCGTATCATGTCATTCACATCAACACCCGCACTCACAACCATAATGGCACGTCCATCGTCGCCACTACAACTTTGCTGAACTGGGTATGGCACATTGTGGGTTGCTAAATCGTTTCTACAAATATACTGCAGTACTAATTACTGATTAAAAATCGATAAAATGCATCAACTTCTTGAAAATCATAAACGGTTTTGCGCAACTAGAAACTCATTCTCTATGTTGTTGTTGTTTTTCGGGGGGTGGGGATCATAGCCCCGTTGTATCTGCACCTGCTTTAGGGTGAGTTCTTGCACGACGATCGCCAGTTGAAGTCAATGTTACCAAGATGAAGTTACAATTAATCGCTGATCATATTTTCAGCCTCCATATGTCACAAATAAAGATATTCTTGCGTTCAGGCCAAGTAAAACACAATTTTTTGTTACGCCAACGTTTCGATATGTATATATGCTTCAGGGCTAACAATTCTAAAGCATGATTACACTGTTCATATCGTCCCATACAATTAGTACGTATCAATTGTTACAATTAACAAATGTGTATCATCAAAAGGACTGCCAAATACTCAGTAAAAATATATTTGACAGGGGAGGAAAGAAGATATAAGATGATCATGGAGGAAGAGGTGTGGGTGGGGTGTCATAAACCTAAATGCGTCATTGCCTTCGAAGTAGAGCTCCTAGGTTTCCTAGCCTCGGCACAAGACGGACGCGGTGAGACAAGTATCGCTCTCAAGCCACTTCGACCCCTGTGACACACATAGTTCTAATTTTTTAAAGCAAACTTGGAAAGACCCGAGAACCAGTGTGGGCATTGAGGTACGAGTATCATACTTGTCACTTTGAACCCTAGCCATTTAGCAATGAGCTTAGTGCTGTATCTGGACGTAAATAACAAATTTCTGGTTGCAATTAGGGTAAATGCACCAGTGCTTGATACTTGCTTGAATTTTCTTTTTCAAAAATTTNTGACGAGCCCTAAAGCCCCAAAAAAAAAAAAAAAAAAGTATTAGTACTGCTTACTGATGACGCTTCACACCTCAAGTTTTTAATCAGGTCACGCTTATTGATTCTTTCATGACACCGGTAATATTCTAATTCTAAGACAGTACGTCGACGATACCTTTCTGCGAATGTTGTATTTTTCCATTATCCATTTTTGCTTGGTATACGCAATTGAAATATGGGGAGGAATGCATCTGTTCTTAAAGCTCTTGAAACCACTCAAAAGCATTTTGTACGAATTATACGAATTAAGAAAAAACGGGAGCACTCAATGCCCCTGTTTCAGTTGAAAATACTACCTTTGAAACATTTGTTTATTTTTAAAGTTTTGAAAATATTTTTATCAGAAGCCGTAGCTGTGTTGACATGTTTGATTACAGGCATGAAACCGGCTTCACCACAAGAGCGTCAACCCAAGGTTTTTTTAGAAGACCAAAAGTCAATAAAACATTTTGTAAAAAGTGTTTTCTAATTTTAGGCCCAATCTTTATTGCCAAACAATTTGAAACACATAAGAAGTTTAAAATTATGTCAATTTAAACTGAAAGAATGGCTTCTAAATTAAGACCAAGTAAATTATTTAATAAACATAACTCAGTAGAATATATTTTTCTTTTTTTTACAGTGAAACATATAATGTATAAATGTAGTAAATTAATTGTTTCTTTAAAGCGGTAGGTTGTTCAATAGTATATATTTTAAGTTTCTATATGTGGAGGCCAACGTGTAAAAGAAATTATATGTATCTGCCGTAGGAAACTATGTAAGAAAGAGTTTTTCATATGTATTTATATACCTTTTAAGTCAGTAGGAAACAAGTTATAAGGAACGGACCTGTTAGTGACAAGATAGCACGGAGACCTTCACACACTGCAGAGACCATCTCGCCAAGTTCGCCTGGGAATATTGACAGTCTCATGATAAATAAACATACTGGTATCGTTGAGCTGGCAATCATTACTTGACAAGATGACCAGTATTTCTTAGTTGTTAATATATATTTTGTTGTAATGTTTTTAAATGTGGAATAAAATTATTCTTACATTGCAGAACTGTTTACCGTACGGGGACAACTATATATTATATATTTATTTTGTAATGTACAATTGGTTGTTATTCAAAAATTGGTGAGACGGGGGAGGTGTGAGAGGGTGGGGATATATGGCGTCTGATAAAATATCACCCCGGGTGTTTGCAATTTACGCGATGGGTTTGAAAAAAGTTTTTTGTTCAAGGTATTATCAGTATGAATTGTAAAGGTTCAGTGGCGTAACGTACATCTCCGCAGACCTTGAGACGCGGGGTGGGGGTTGAGAAGTAGCGAAAACTTAGAATGCACTCAAGCTTTTTTTTTTTTATTACTTTACTATTTTTTTCTCTAAAATTTCGAAAGTAGTTTTTCATGATTGCACTAAATCTTAAATTTATGAAAAGAAAAAGTGTACAAAAAATCTTCCAAATGCATACAGAGTAACCAGTTTCAAGGCAAAACTAGAGGTGCAAAACCATTGCACATACTTTCTCATACACGTTTCTCCGTCTGCAGCATAAAGTGAGAAAAAATTCTATAGTGAAACGGTCATTTCTGGCGTGGTCCTCTATATTGTGGTCTTCTTTCAGTGCTTTATCCATGCTCAAAGTCGCTATATTAACTTATTACTGTCTTTTATTTGAAACTTGAAAGTAAAATACATATTCAGAATATAATTTTAAAACACATAGCGACATATCAATCTTATAAATACTGTAAAAGTGTTAAGTAAATGTAATTTCGTTGTACACACAAATTGATGTATTTTCATATCTGCAGGGCGTTTGTTGTCCCATGTATTTTATCATTATCATATCTTTCATTTCAGTTTACGAAAAGTGTATTCTACGTCTGCTTGTTCCATTTACACGGCTAAATATTATTCAAGCTTCTTGAATCAGTAAACTAACGTGTCAGTGTAGCAGATAGAAATTATTTGACTGCGTCTATACCCAATTTTCAAGTGAAATACCGCTAATGCGGATGTAATGTATACTAATTGTATTCTACGTACAGAAAATCTAAGCAAAATTGATGGAACCGTTTTTGAGGAACATTCAAAAGGTACTTTAACCTTCATGTAAATTATACTTCGTTTTAAAGTAAATAATATTACGAAATAATAGTCGGAAAAAATATTTTGAAAAAATAGAGCACATGCATCAACAACAAATAAATTCTACCGTACATATGAATACGAATTAAATTGATTCATCCGTTTACTCAGAATCAGACGGACAGACGGACGGACGTTATTCCAAAAACCACTTTTTCAGAATCAGGGATCCCCAAACCGGATATTTCCGTCGAAATCTCGCTTTCGAATTTTTTCACGATTACAATACTTTTTATATACTACGTATAAGAAAGTAAAAAAAGAAGGTAAAGAAGAATTATGTAGAACTTTATCAAGATGGGAGGTTGACAATAAGCGAAAAATATATAAAATAATTTGTTTCTAAACAATTCGAGTCAATGTGATTTACCCGTTAACAACTAGGTTTAAAGATATGATAGAAATCAATAGCCCTTTCTCAGTTTTTCCCAAAAAATATTTACTGAAGACAACATGTTGAATTGTCCAAGAAAATGAATGGTGAACGAATATGAAGTGAGCGAGTGTTGAACTTAAATTCATATTAGTATAGAACTTCAGATCTTGAAAAAGTTTTCAGATCAACTCTTTCTGAATCGCCCTGAAGACACGTGGAAAAAAATACTTCAACACGACATCGGATCCCCTGTTTTTGGAAAACTACTGAACTGGATTTGTGTATTTATAATATTACTTTTTTCGAACTTAAGAACAGTAATCAAGATTATGTTTTAACATGGTAGAGTGAAAACAATTGTAAAGGAGAAGTAGAAAAATACTTCTAACGAAAAGTTTAGTTAAATACACTGCTCATCTTATTGAGGGTTAAAATATCATCTTAACCCTCAAATTTTATTTTACATTGACAAATTGTAGTAAAACAGGTTGCTCAATTATTTTAAATTGTGATTGCCTCTGGTTGTCTGTTTTTGTATTCAAAAAGATTTTCTCATGTTAATCCAGTGATATGGTAGTTCAGTGGGGGAAAATATAGAAGTTCTTTTCCCAATCGTTTCGTATGTTTCCATGGTGCTGAATCAGTACCTTAGTTTTGCCACCTCGTAAAGCCGGTGAATTTAAGAAAAATTCGAAAAAGTATTTATTATTTTGTTTATAACTCGAAACGTACTTGCTTCTAGAGAACGAATGCAAAATTCGAATGCAAAATTAATGTAAATTTCCTACAAATTAGATCTTCACCTATTTTTTGTCCGACAAACAGAATGCGCTAGAGCGCAGTGAAATTTGATCAAAATTTCGGAATGGACACCAAAAGACAGTTTGTCTTTTGTTTTTAGCATATAATTCGAAAATTAACCACTTTGGGAGAATAGCGTCCGGAAACGAAATAAGTGTACTTCAAACATTAAATTTACTTCAAATTACGTCACTTAGTGTAGTTTTCGTCAAATGAAGTGTTTAGGCGATAGTCAACGCGTTAGAGCGTTTACGTTGAGTGAAAACTGGTGGTAAGAACAACTCAGGGTGAGCTCTATATTCGCAAGATCCATATTTGTTACCATTTATCAAGTTAATATATAATACATTACTTATATATGTATTTAAATAATGTATATGAACATTATTCAATTTTTCCGAAGACGCTCAGTACTAAGAGAGTCCATTTCATCGCGCTCTAACGCGATATCAGTTCGTCAGACAAGAAAAAACTAATTTGTACATTTATTTTGCATTCGTACTTTTCTCTTAAAGCAAAAAGTTTCCAGTTTTTAAAAAAATTAAACAACTTTTTCTAAATTTTTGGAACTTTCTTCAAAACGCTTTTTTCAAAAAGCTTTAAGAGGTAGGTTAAATTCTAGTTCAGCTAGTCTGAAAACACAAGGAACTATTGATGGGGAAAAACTTTATACTTTTTCCAGCATTGGTCTTTTTTATATCCCTAGTAAGTGAACAATGTTAGTTAACTGGGACTTGGTTAACTTTTTTTGTGGTGGGGTCCGGTCAAAACACACAACACAACTGCATAGAGTCACCATTTTGTAACTAAAGAATGGCGAAGGAGATGGCTAGTCTTCACAAAAGAAAGATAGGCGCAACATAACATAGACATGGGAAAACGATATGCCACAGGCAAAGGGTAGATTTATATTTTTAAAAAAGTCTAATTAGAGGGAAACTGATATTATTCATCAATAAATATCTTTAATTCCAATATTTAGTTCATTGATTCTAGTAATAATTCATTCCATCATACACATTTCATACTTTTCTTGTCCACTTCAGAGAGGTGTATGAGGACTGACACCCAACACTTACAAGGAAAGGTCCCCAGGTGTACCTTACCGATTTTTTTCATTTTTTGGTAGTTTGTAGATTTCAAAAAATATTCGACACACATTTTTCTTTCGTGATAATTCGGCCGTATATGGGTAAAAACAACTCTTAAAGTTTACGTGAAAAAACATTTTTGCTGTTTTTTCAAAAAGTATTCAAGATAACTTAATCAAACCAACGTCATATTCTTACATTTTATTAGACCTTTAAAATCATATTTTTTTTTTTGCTATGGGTTCCAACGTCTATTTTTAAAAGGTAAAAGAGTTTTTTACAATAACATTTCTGACAAAAATTCTCTTGTAAAGACGATAAATTTAAATCTTATGCTAATTTAAATATAAAAGTATATTAAAGTTGACGTGTTTCACGATTCTTATGAAAATTGCAATATAAGGGTGGAAACCACCCCTAAATCAACCTCATCNGTCTAATACCAATACATATACAAGTACTTCAACTGTTCATTTTTTGAGGGGTGGGGGGTTTACGGCTCGCCAACATCGAGGTCATTAGAGCCCTAAAATTTTTGTACAGGTAGGGAAAATGCAGTAACGCACTAAGGAGAGAGAACATGACTCTCCCCGCGTGTAGGATTCGCCGAATGACTCAACTATACCCACTAAAAACCCTCCTGAATTACAATACATTCAAACTAGAAAAAGAGAGAGATAGAGAGACAACAGTTTCCTATAACATTCTAAAAACCAAAAACAAAGAAAAAAGTAAATTTAGAGAGAGAGAGAGAGAGAAAATGCACATTCAAAGCAAAGGAAAAAAAAGAGATTTACGTCAAAACCCTCCCGAGAACTTGTGGGAGGAGTCCTATTTCGTTTATGGATTTGAGTAATAACATACGAAGAACGATCAGATACTGTCCCAGAGGCCACATTCCTGAAGGAATCGAAAAAGACGTAGCAAAATCTGTCCATTTTGCACCAGTATACTGTTCAAACTGTTGGGTAGATTGTGTCGCCGTCGGCTGGTACTATATTTGAGACACTCCAGAAGAAAGTGTTTCACGGTAAGTGTTGTGTTGCAAGTTTCACAGATGGGGTGAGGTTCACCGCGTAAGAGATGACCATGGGTAAGATAGCAGTGGCCAATACGAAGACGTTTAAGGATTACTTCTTCACGTCTGTTCGCACGGATGACACCCAGGTCTTGCAGTTGTTTAAAACGGACACCCGCTGGGCGGGGTACCGGTCTTGCAGCGTAAGAAGAAATCATTTTTGGGAAATGTAGGTGTTGCCGAGTGGGGTGATTTGAAACCCCCATCAATTTCACTCCGTAAGATCCAAGTAGAATACCACGTNGGTTCGCCAGCGTCTACTAGTAAGCATTCTATTCGACTTGAGCGGAAAGCACCAGTTGCAATGCGGACTCCTGCATGATGGATATTGTTAAGAGTCCTGAGTGTAGATGGTGATGCGGAGGCGTATACAATACTGCCATAATCTAATACAGACCGAACGAGACTTCTATACTGACGAAGAAGGCAAGTGCAGTCTGCGCTCCATGATGATGCGCTTAAGCAGCGAAGGAGGTTTGGGGAAGAATTACAAAGGGATTGTAGATTTCGGATGTGATTGCGCCACGTTTGTGTGCGGTCGAATGCAAGACCCAGGAATTTTGCGGAGTCAACGAAAGGAAGACGTTGACCCTCAAGTAAAACATCTGGATCATTATGGAGATGGTATATCCTACAAAAATGCATAGAGCATGACTTGGATACAGAAAAACTAAAGACGGTAGATATGCTCCAGTCGTGTAAACGGTTTAAAACGAATTGCAGTTGCCTCTCGATGACAGAGATGCTGCTAGACGAAGAATAGATGGCGAAGTCGTCAACGAAGAGAGACGCATGTACCGGTTCTCGAACCACTGACGCAATGCTATTTATGGCTATGGCAAAGAGAGTGACGCTTAAGATTGATCCCTGTGGGACACAGTTTTCCTAAAGATGATTCGATGATAAATAAGTAACGAGGCGAACGCGGAAAGAGCGTTGAGATAGGAAGCTCTCCAGGAACAGAAGAAGACAGCCTCGGAATCCCCACGAGTGCAATGTGTGTAGGATTCCGTACCTCCAGGTTGTTTCATAAGCTTTTTCCAGGCCAAAAAAGATGGCTACAATGTGTTTTCTTAATACAAACGCTGATGAGATGGTGGATGACAATGCAACAAGGTGGTCCATTGTTGACCGCTGTTTTCTGAAACCACATTTAATATTGGTCAGAAGTATTCGCGATTCCAGAGACCAAACATGACGACGATTGACCATTCTTTGTAACAATTTGCAAACGCAGCTTGTCAGAGGAATCGGTCGAAAGTGTGACGGATTACAACGATCTTTTCCCTCCTTCGGAAGTGGAATATTTATGGCCTCACCCCATTGAGCAGGGACGGTATACTCACTCCAAATAGTTAAATAATTTTATGCCTATCTCTGGAAAATGTTTTAGCATCGCGTTATGTATTTGATTAGGACCAGGTGCTGTATCTTTCGAAGACGCAAGGGCAGTGGTCATCTCCGTTATAGAGAAAGGAATGTTATATTCCTCGTCTCTGCAACTGGAGAAATCCAAGCAACACTTTTCCATGCGAGCTTTCTGTTGAAAAACGATGGAGAAAAACAGGAGTTAGAGACTCTTTCGTAGTGCTGTGCAAGCTCCTCAGCGATGACTTCGGGTGAAGTTTCAAGCTGTCCATTTACATTCAGACCAGGGATGGAAAAAGAGGACCACGTACTTTGAATCATGCGAACTTTTTGCCATACAACTGATGATGGCGTACAGCTTGTAAGAGATTAAATGTAAGCCTTCCAGGAGGGCGACTTACTTTCTCGAAGAGTTCGTTTCGCTCTGGCTCTGCATCTTTTAAACTCAATGAGATTTTCAAAAGTGGGATACTTGTTAAGCCGCGCTAAAGCTTTCTTTCTAGCGCTGACCGCCTTTGCGCAATCCGAATTTCACCATGGAACAGGGCAATGCCTCGGATTACATGATGATTTGGGAATGGCAACATAGACGGCTTTGAAAACAGCGTTGGTGTAATGGGGTGCCATAGCATCCACATCGCTGAAAGGATAATCCAAAGATTGATGTTGCGTTTAAACACGTCCGAATGTGCTTTTTTCAATATCCACTGAGAAGGGCGTGGAACCGAGGGGCAAAGGACGTTGAAATGTATAAGAATCGGGTAGTGGTCACTTCCATACAGATCGTCAAGAACTGTCCAGTCTAAGATTGGGGAAATAGATGAACTACAGGTGGTTAAATCCAGCAACGAGAAAGATCGGGAAGCTGCACAAAAGTGTGGGGAGTGGCCCGTGTTAAGGAGTGTTATATCTCGGTTATCTAACAGTTTTTCTATGATATCACCCTTTGGGCAGCTGTGTGAAGAACCCGACTTCGAATTATGGGCATTGAAGTCCCCGACGATAAGAAATGGGGGAGGTAACTGGTCGATCAGACCGACAAGATCTTTCTTCGTGAATGTCTGCCCAGAGGGGATATAAATATTACAAACAGTAAATGTAAGGGATGGTAGGCTCACCCTCATACATAGGGTTTGAAAGACGCTTGATATAGACTTCTTTGGCATACACTAAAGCGTTCTACGAGCTCAGCGACTCCGTGTGCCCGTAGACCGTCTTCTAAGTCCGCCCTATAACAGGTATAACAACGAGAGAGAAAAGAGAGTTTTGGTAAGAGGAGTGTTTCCTGAAGGCATACTATTAGAGGAGAACGACGAGAAAGTAAGAGTTTTAGGTCATCTGAACGGACATGAATGCCATTCAGATTCCAGGAAAGAAGAACCATGGCCTGGAGTTTATCTGCTCTTTCTGCGATGTTTAGATTTCTTTTTGTGGACGACTATATAGTCAGATCTAGCTGTGGTCCCCTCCCCGGGAGTCGCAGTGTTCATTGCCGGAAGTCCACTATTTTTGCTCCTTGAGCGCTCGGCGACTTCAGGAAGGTGAGCCAACAACATTAGAATCTGACTCTAAAGAGTCAGGTTTCCGGGACCTTCTTGAGTGGGAAGTTCTCTGCCGAGAATGACCCCGAGATGGACGTCGGGGGGATCGTGGTTCGGCAGACTTCAGTTACTTCTTGGTAGTGGCAGTAGATGTTGAAACATATGTGGAAATAGAGGTTGAGATATGTTGATTTTGGTTTAGTAATTTTGTACTTGGTATAATTATTTTACACCCCAGAAGTTCTTCTTTGAAGCCGGAAGGATCGTCTAAACATGCCTGGTTTCCAGAGTCGCACTTCGCTGGTTTGTGCACTTCTTCGAAATCCACCTGACACTCAATGGAGGCTGTAGATCGTTTCGAAGAGTTCGCTGACGCAAACGTTTTAAACATGCCGACGGGATGTTTTATCAGGTAGCGACGCCTAGCCTCAGGGAAAGAGACCCTATCCGTAACTCGGATCCTTTGGATCTTTCTCCATTAGATACTTCGTGCATGCGTTTGTATTCGAGGGGTGACCCCCTTTACAATTCACACAGCACGGGAGCAACGAGCAAGGTGACTAGTGTGCTGGCTGACTGCAAGTCACGCAAACATCGCAGGACGAATTGCATCGATCGAAAGAGTGACCGAACTTGTGGCACTTGAAGCACCGCAGAGGGCTCGGCACATACTGAACAACACGCAAAATAATGAAACTACAAGAGATAGTCTCTGGAAGAGAGGAACGATCGAATGTGAGGATTATTGTGGAAGTGGGAACTAACTTTCCCTGAACCTTCCTCTTGATCCTATGGATATTTACGACGCCTTCTGGCTCAAGGAAGGCCTTGATGTCTTCATCAGACTCATGTGCAAAGTCGTCGTGGTTGACGACTCGTTTGCACATGTTCAGGCTGGGGTAGGTAGAAGTCTTATTTTAAGGCCTAAAATTTCTTTTAATGCCAAAATGGTCTCTATCTGTTTGTCTGTACGGGCTTCCAACAGAATATCTCCATTCCGCTGGCGCACGACAGACTGTAGCTTGCCAACTGTTTCATCGATCGTCCTAGCAAGGCGACAGGCACTCACGGACTTAAAAGTTTTTCCTTCTTGCTAACACTGCATTAAAAGGAAGCGAGGCTTTGTGGGCCTGTCGCTATCCTTACAAAAAAACTGTTGAAATCAAAGTTTCACCAACAAGTCGCCTCTTCCCAGAGGTTATTTAAAATGCCTTATTTAAAAGACCTTTAAAATTATGTGTGGTATTTATGTTTTTCATGTTGCTGATTACAAATGTAATAACAAATTTTCAATATTAAAGGTATTATTTAAAAGAGCCGTCGAAATGAGTCGGTCCATGTCCTGACGGTGGGATACAGAGAAGGCTCTCAAGTATTTATTTCCTTGTACTTTCCTTTTTCTAATTACCTACCTTTTATCGCTTTTATCTTCTTTACTGGCCTTCTCCGTGTGCTGAACGCTCACCCATGTGTTTTGCCGTCCATGGCGACCCGTGTCGGAGGGATTGGGTATCCTGGTTAGTTGAGGAATCACGCATACGTAGAAGGATGCGTGCCAATACGCTTGCCTTGGCCTCGGTCTCTTCTAGACGGGCGATCGGGGACTAACCCATCCTCGACCAATCGGCTCGGACTATCTTTGATTAAACTCGGTGGTGAGAGGGGGTGCGCAGGGGGTCCATCCCGCTGGTCGGCATCGTTGAAGCTACCCTGTTTAAAGAACCTTGCGTGCCCTCGCCATATCCCCGTATCAACCCTGGCACCCCAGTGGGGTGTCCCCTTGTTGGACTCTGGTGGGTGAACACGGGGATGAAATTTAAATCCATACGCATGGAAACAACTACCCCCCCCCTTTTGCCCTCTTCCTCTGGGAAGAAGCAACTTGTTGGTGAAACTTTGATTTCAACAGTTTTTTTGTAAGGATAGCGACAGGCCCACAAAGCCTCGCTTCCTTTTAATGCAGTGTTAGCAAGAAGGCAAAACTTTTAAGTCCGTGAGTGCCTGTCGCCTTGCTAGGACGATCGATGAAACAGTTGGCAAGCTAGTCTGTCGTGCGCCAGCGGAATGGAGATATTCTGTTGGAAGCCCGTACAGGCAAACAGATAGAGACCATTTTGGCATTAAAAGAAATTTTAGGCCTTAAAATAAAGACTTCTACCCATCCAAATTGGCTGAATCAATATGGCAGATTACCCATCCAAATTGGCTGAATCAATATGGCAATATAGCATTTAGTTTTGGAGAAGATTCAAGCATTATATGTGAAGTACCAGAATGCACAAATATTGCAATTATAAGATGTTCCTGGTGCAAAAAATCTTTGTGCTTGAAGAATTTTTTTCATGGCTACCATTATTATTCTATGTAAAATAATATTAATATAAGATAATTATCATGCAATCATAATGTTTTGAATCGCATAAAATTTCAAATGATTTTAAACATTAAGACACCAAATTTAATCATGTCATTATCGTTTCAAATATCTACAATTAGATATTATACACATAATTAGGAATCTCGAAAACATAAATACTATGTATAATTTAAGTGGTAAATTTTAATTGAAAAAGAACCCATTAATTTAGGGGTTGTAATTTAAGGATAGTTTTTACTATACAAAAGTAATTTTCTCAAAAATACTAAAACATCTCAATTTTAATTTCATTTCATCTTTAAACTGGAAAAAGTTTTAAATTTATTGCCTTAATTGCATATTTTTTTGAAGAAATATTGTTTTACCTTTTTAAAAGATGGGGTTGCAACCCTTAGCAGAAAAAGTACATATGATTATAAATATCTAATCTTTTAAATTGTAAAAAAGGAACATTGGTTTGATTAAGTTATCTTGAATACTTTTCGAGAAAACAGCAAAAAGTTTTTTCAGGGTAAACTTTAAGGGTTATTTTTACCCATATACAGCCGAATTAGCACGAAAGAAGAAAAGTCTAATATTTTTTTGAAATCTACAAAGTACCAAAAAATGAAAAAAAATCGGTGAGGTACACCTGGGGACCTTTCCTTAGTTAGTGAGAAGTTGAGGAATCACCTAAGATGTCTAACCCCCAGAGATGAATCTATCTTATGGGCTATTGGAACAGTGTCCCTCCAAAAAGACGTGATTTGATTTTGTATACTTGGAAAAGTTGATATTACTTTATTGCTGGCAAAAGTTTATTATTATAACTTATTACTTAATAATATCTGTTGATGCATTTTATTATTAAATTATTTTTGCAAACTCTTTGAACATGACCCAACTTGTACTGATTTGAACTTTGAACATGATCCAACTGACAATATCTTAGGTCATATAGGGGTGGTTAGGTCTGTGGTGGGCTCATTCCATCACCTCTCTGTCCCTTGTGACAGAAGTGGCGACTAGAATAAATAAAAGGCAAAAATCTGCTTGGCAGAAACCTGGCAATAACCAATTTTGTCCACAATAAAAAATTCAATTTGATTCAACTCGAATTTCACCACCTTCTATCACCTTTCCCAGAGAAAGAATGCCCATGCTTCTACTAGTTGATAAGAAATAAACCTAATTATTATCTATTTTCACTCTCAATTTATTTTTAAAAATTATTGAAGTTGATCTATATATTCAAATTTAAGGAGATTTGGATACCAATGATTGTCATATTAATAGTAGCAGTAGTCATCTCAATAGGTATTATCAAACTTACACCTCATGAGATCCAAGGTGGGAGTTTTCTTGTATGCCCCTACACTTAAAGTTTTAGGGCGTCCCCATACACATTTGCATGCCTACTAGTGCAACACTCTGAAGTGCCAGAATAAGTCAAGTGGATAATGTATGTCATCCAATGTTCATTATAGAAGAATTCCAAGAAAACAGTGAGGGATAGAGGCTAGACAACCAATAAGGGGATCATACCTAAGTTTACTAATCTGAGTGCACACTTTTTTGGCATGAAAACATTAAGAAAAAAGTAGACGATTACTTCTGATGGATGACTCTCTGCACCTGTGTGACCATTGTAGGGTTAAAAACAACTTAAGAATCTAAAAATATTTTCTAGTGATAGAATACTATTGTGCCAAGAGCATAATATCCTAATAGTATAGTTTACCTTTTTGAAATGGACTTGTATGCTATACATCCAAATAGTTTTTCAGATAAGAAGTTTAAAAAATTGTAACTACCTTTGAATTCATAATTTTTTCATGATGTAACCCCAATGTAAGTAAGAAATATGTTTGCCAATTTTTTAACTCTCCTGGAAAATATTTTTTCATTTATACTTGTCAGTGGAGTGAGAGAGCAAGAACAATACATATTTAACACTTACCTCAATGAACAGTCAAAAGTCAAAAGCAGAAATGGAAAAAAAAAACCTTTAAAGTTTTTCAAATTCACTACACATGAACTAATTTACACATTTATTACTGCAACAGGCACAGAACTAAAACTGCTACCAATTGCATTCAGTCTCTACACCGAGCCACTTGTTATCTTAACACGCTATGTAAAAGCCTTATATGCCCCCGTCAAATGCCACTGATTTCCTGCAACTTTTCAAAAAATTTCCATTCTCTCAGAGTCCATGTTGCCACTGGAACTTTTCCTAAAATCTAGAAATTTTTTTATTAAACTACTTTTTGCACCAAGAGCTGTATCTACCACCCGGGCACCCACATGAGGGTGAGTACATGGTCAGAAAGTTGGAAAACTGATTGACACTAGTATATTGTTAAATTATAGTATCAGCTCATCTAACATCTCTTTTAAACAGAAAGAGTATACTTATGCATAATCATACGTCCAGAATTCAAAGAATCTTTTTCATGTTCCTGTAAGTACATAATAAATCTTCCTTTTTTCATCCTTCTTCGGCTTTCAGGAGATCCCCTCAAGAGGTCCAGGGTAGTCTACCCTTCCTCGGTACATCTCTGTCACTAGTGCTTCAATGCATTACTCAGCCAAGCAATGGCAACAGAAATACCAATAAAATAATATTGTATTATAATTCCCTTTTAGAAAGTATAATAGTCAATTGAAGTTATTTTCTATGCAACTTGCTACTGTCAACAAGCTTCTACCTCTTAGAGTAAGTCCCATGAATTCATATTGAAGTATATAGAATAAAAGAGTCATGAAATAATTTGACAAATAATATTCAGCATAAAGCAATTCAATTTATCATCAACAATAAAATTTATAGTACATCAAAACATGCATATAATATTTACATACATACAACAACATAACATCAAATATTTGTAATCATACTAGCATATACAACATCAACTTTACTTCATTTCTCACAAGTGACAAAAAATATTTCAGAACAAATCATGAAAGAAATTGAGCAACACAAATGTGCATCTATTTGTTATATGTTTGCATCTTAATCTTTCCTTTTTATAGAATTAGCACAAACTTCTCTATTCAATTTACACATAAGTAAAATGTAAACTTATAGAAAATTCACTATATTTTAAATAGTTCCAAATACATTTTACACATTAAATCTATTGTCTTAGCAATATCCTGTACAGCCTAATCCTTCAGCCAATACATTACATTCAACTATTCTTATTCATAATCACTTGCCTACTTGCCTTAGGTTCAATGATTGTTTCAAAACATTAACCAGTTTTGAGAATTTTCATTCCTTTCCAGCAATTAATTCATTCACCAACCTTCATCTCCGAGGCATAAAACAGAATATTTGGTGAAGATAATAGAAAAATAACTTTTTAGACAAAGTAAAAAGAGGAATTATTAAAATATGCTCAGATTGGAGCTTAACTTCTTTCAAATCTTAACTAAAATTNATATATATATATATATATATATATATATATATATATATATATATATATATATATATATATATATATATATATTTGTGGTATAAAAAAATAATTGATTCATCTTTTGATAATTTATACTGACAACTCAAAAGAGGCTGAATTTATTCATCCATTTAACTAGATTAAGAAATGAAATGAAGCTAGTTTATTTGAGAAAGGAACTTTCAGTACCCAGAAAATCATACACCACTATTAAAATAAATGTACATCAATATTTTTGTAACAATCAACTACTTTCATTAAGTTATCTAAATACATAAAAGCAACAATGAAATAACAACATGAGGCACTTCAGCAGTTATTGGAAAAAATTATAAATATTTTCTTGCAAGTGATAACATCACTTCAGAGCCTATCTTTAAAAAATAATTATTAACAAATCAAACATTTGAACACTTTCAAGAAATACCAAAGAGAAATAATATAGTGAAATATTGAATAATTTTAAATGAAATTATATTCTTTGGGCAAATGCCAGTAATGTTTTGCATTAAAAAACCTTGAATAACTTTCATTTTGCTTTGGAAATAATAATAAATGGAAATATTCACTCTTATGGTATGAGATAATAAATAGCAGATTGCTGGTATAAATACTACATTTTCAAAAAATAGTATGCTGTTAAAGGAATGGTCCATTACTCAGGCATTTTTTCATCTGCAACAGTGCAGAATTGGATACCAATAATTTTTTTTCATATTATTTTTCATCTTCAGAGAAATTCTTTTAAAATATATAAATACTTTTGTGCATACACGTGCAAAATGCTGCCTAGCAGATTTATAAGGAGTATAAAAATCTACAGATTTACAAGAAAAACTGATCCTCTTAGGAGAATGTTGGAAGATACAAGTTTTAACTAAAACTCATTATACCTTAATATTAAAAAAGGTTTTTGTTTGGCAAGAGTCTGGCTAAACAAATAGCCTTCAAAATTTCTAACAGCAAGCCAGACATTAACATCGCTCTTCATATTTAAAAAAACTCTGAACCTTTTAAACTTTTTTATATATTTTAGTTGCATGAAATTTTTCAAGCAAGTTAATAAGTATTAGTAATGAAAATATATATTTCAGTTATACATATTCTACCTCATTTGTTCTGAGGCAAGTGATTACTTTAATATTTCCAATTCCTTTAATACTTGAAAAAGAAAAAGAGGAGGGTCACTAAGAAATCGAACAACCTCTTCTCTCTCTTACTTTCCCCCTCATTCTCAATTGTTTACTTCATAAACCTAAAACCTGGTTTTCTTACTTTCTGAAGCACTTGTCAGCAAACTGACTGCAGCAATTAAGTTTCACTATTGATGCATAAAGCATAGTTAGTAAAGCCAGTTGTAACTTTCCCAAATCATTTCATATCCACATATTTTTATCTAGATTTACTTGGATCAAAAAAATGATATGAAGGGCGTATCCTGTTCAAAACGTAAGGTGGGGAAGATTTCTGAATTTAACCTATATCAAAGAGAATTTAATGCCAAACAATAATACTCACTAGCACTAAAAACACAATTTATTTAAAAGAATCAATTTTTAAACAATAGTATGTGAGGATTAGTTGCAAATTTTTCAACTACTTCTTTTACTAAATGTTCCATATCAAGAATAGGATATCTGCCCTAACTCTTTAAGGTGGAGCAGCTGCCCCATCTTGCCCCAGCCTGCATGCGCCCTGGGATAATATAGCAGTAATTTCTCTGGGATATGACATTAGTTGTGGAATATTCCTAATACATTTTCTTTTAGATGATCCTATTTAACTATGATTAAAATCTTTGTAGGCCATTACTACAAACATTCATAAATAGCACTGGCATTTTTATAACTTTTTCATTCATTGGATCATAATACTGTACAAATATAAATTATTTTTTTAGCAGTTCATTGAATTTTTAAATAAGTATGAAATATCATATTCAGAAGAAAAAAATCAGAATTAAAAAAGTTAGTAGTACAGAAGGAATATTATACCGTTAAATAGCTTTACAATAGAAGAAAAAAAATGACCCAAAAAGCCCTTTGTAAAAAAAATTGTAAATTACACTACAATGTATAAAAAGTAGTAAACATATCCTAATGACTTATTTTCCTTGCAACATAATTAATCATCATGCCTACTTTGTGTCCTTCAAACACTTAATTGAAATTTGACTATTAAGGTCCAAAACAGATGCAAAATGATGATAGGTAATGTGATTTTTTCCACAGCCTTCTAATAAGTTCAAAAAAACAATCAAATGCAAGTCCTGTTACACAACAGTTCTCAAACAAATATTATATAGCCATTAACTGAAAGTAAAAGAAAAGAATCTTTAAGAAACACATATTGATTCTCTTACTTATCATATTATCAAAGAATACTTACAGCCAGATGCAAGAATGTAATAAGATATAATACAGTTGTCCTAAGAGGATTGTTCCATAATTTCATTCATTTTCTTCAAGAGCCACTAAAGAAGATATAATTTTTAGGATACATATTCACTATATCAAAATCATTTGCAGTAATAATAATTGATTAAACTAATATACCTGTAATTCATCTTTATTTTGAACAATGATAATCTTGCCACCTTTATCTCCTGATCGAAAGATGCCAAGAACTTTCTTCTGAGATTCTCCTGTTGTAATATAAATTCCTCTATCAACTTCAGTAGGAGGAGCAGCCAGAGATTCCCAAGTGTACTCCCAATCGACCTATAAAAATAGTTTTCCAATAACATGGTAAGGGATCATTTATAAATTACATCACGTGATCTTTGAGATTTTTTTATCCCCCCACCCTTTATGTCATGTTTTTCACGTTATACCAAACCCTTCCATAAAATGACATCACAAAAAATTATGTATCCCCCTTCCATCATAACATGAAAAACCATAATTAAATGAGAAAATATAATCATATATTAACTAAGAAGATTATACAGGTCAAATGTTTCGCATGGAGAAAATGGTGCATAACTGATAAGACTTCTTTTTTTTTTCATTGTAGGAAATTTTTCCTCAATTGAGACAATTTTCATCATTTATAAGAAACCAAATGTAACGTCACATTTTCTAAAATACCCCCAGCCCTCCTCATCATGAACCATCACATTCTGCCAACCCTCCCCCACTCCCTACAAAGACTGATGAAATTTATGAACAATACCCAAGACAAAATTCAAAAGATAGAGCTCTCATCAACAAAAAATAAATGTCTTCAGAAATAAAAGTCAATTGCTGTGAAGTTAAATATGTACTTAGGTAATAAGCAGGAAAACACACAGTTTCAAAAATGTGCACGCAGTACTGAAGTTGAGTACATAAAGTTTATGACATGAAATAGATTCAATTTCAAATCTCCTGCTTCAAGGCTAGCAAATCATACTGACAATAAGAATAAAAATAAGAACTGAACTTTAAATTTTTTAATATTTAAATCAGTGCCGTTGCAAGGTCCCCCGGGGCGAGCTTTGGCCAAGTGCCCCCACCCCTTTCCTACTAAGCATCACTGACCCAATCATTAACAATTGTACTACTTCCACAACCACACAGTAACTTTTCATTTCAGTGGATGCATCCTCAACTGAATACTCAACTACCTATAATTATGGTAAGATATATAATAGAAAAAAATTAAATAATTGCCATTATTAAAAAATGAATTATAGTTATTCAAAAACTAAATTTATTTATTGCTAACAAATCTTGACAGCACAGTCTCTAAGGTTCTAAAGAGTACTTATTCTATAACTGTTGAGAAAAACAAAATAAACTATTCACTCAGAATGGGATAGAATGTACCCAATAATATTATGAACTGTACAAAAGCAAATAAAAAATTAATAATTACTAGCTAAATATATCAGATGCCAATTAGTTGTTGTTTGTGTGTGTGTGTGTGTGTGTGTGTGTGTGGTTTTACAGCTCTTCGACATCAAAGGTCATTGGAGCCCTAAAAACTTGTACAGGTATGGAAAATGCAGTTACGCACTAGGGAGAGCCAGCATGACTCAACCATACCCACTAAAAACCCTCCTGAATTACAACATACCAAAACATATCTCAAAACATTGAGGACAAAAAGTGATGGGGACAAAGAATGAGGGGTAGGGCAAAACAAGGGGGGGGGGACAAAAATGAGGAAAATGAAAGATACCCTAGCCCTAATAGCGTCGGGATAGAAAAGAACAAGAGGTGACCAAGGAAGGTCAGGAAAGAGAAAGGAAGGAACCTAGCACAAGTAAGTGGAAGTAATGCCAGACTCAGCTCGGGGCCCCGTGTTGCCACACACATATTTACTAGATATACATCCCCTATGGGTGGCCAATTAGTATTTATCTTAGAATAAGCAAAATATATTTAAATACCAATCCTCTACATTGTTTTCAATGGAAAGGACTGCCAATCTGTTGAGTTCTTCCTATGTCCTGGTTGATTTCACTTAGATATGTTTCAATCAACTTTAACTTGCTGTAGCTTCTCTGAGAGCTGGCTACAGTAAAGTATTATTGATAATATTTAAAGAATTATCCAAAATTTTGTTAATCATTTCATGTTGTATTTTATTAACTGCTAAAGCTTTATGAAAGTATCCTTCTCAAGTATTCACCCCACATAGAGTAACTCATTATACAGCAACCCACATTAGAAACTCTATTGCAATGAGATGAGCTTGGTGCTGCGTGCAATTTTGTTTAAGCTTTTCTGTTTTAAGGAGATAGTAAAGATCAAACAGAAATTTTGATTACATGTGATGGCGGAGTATTTTTATGTTCACATGAGTACAGTGATGCACTAATTGATCTTTGGTGGTTTGACGCAGAAGCATACCTTGGTTTGGGTTGGTCCACAGCGAGCCTCCAAATAGATTACAAAAAAATGAAATAAAGACTTAAATGTGAACTTAAATGTACTTTAATTTTATTATGACCGTAAAATCATAAAAAGCTGAGCTTCTTATTAAATACAACTCCAATTTCAAACTCAGCAAGCAAAAACTTTTGTGTGAGAACCTACAAAAAATAAAAAAACTACTGCCTCATTATTTGTAGGTATGCTTCAGGTCCCGAGATACTTCAAATAATTCACAACAAAATAGCGTTTTCTTTTCACAACAGATTTTCTATGATTGGCTATCGATTTTTAACTTTAGCATGATTTGTTTTACTGTTATAACTGTCAATCTCTTTTATCCACATATTTTTTAACAATACAGATGTCTCTGAAATTGACTTTTGCTGGTGGGATATTTGCAATATTTTCTAGAAGGGTTTATTACTTTCACTTCATATTAAATATCGTTCAATTGTATTAGGCATATATGAATGATAGTCCTTCCATATGGTTGATTAGTGATAGGGTTTCAGATGCAGTTGTTATATCATCAACGTTTACATCAACTTTTACATGTTGAGGTCATACCAAAATTATTTATATTTTATTTGAATATATTCAAACACTTTTGGAATGCTATGTCAAACACACCTACTCTCCCATTTAGAATTCACATGTACAAGTTGCTATTTCATTAGGTTTCTATTACTTGTATGATATTTATGTTTCCAAGCTCCAAGTCCTTTTATCATTCACTTTGGGATAAATATAACTACATGCTCAATTCAATTATAAGAAGTTGTATTTATATTAAATTATAACGAAATGGAATAGATAAAATTCCATGCAAGCTAGATACAGTGAGATTCAATGAAAAACAGAGAGAGTAATGGAACCGGAATAGTTAAAAAAACTACATGAAGTTAGCTAGGACAAGAGCAAACATAAATAAGACGAAAATAAAACATTAATGAAATGATCGTGCACCAAGCATTTCCGTGTCATCAAAAGGAACTCTTAAACGGCGGGACAGAGGAGTTGGCAATGTAATGAATCTAAAACGTATTAATTTTGGGAGATAGAGTGAGTTGTTAAAAGTGCCTAGATCATAAAATTTAAAGGGGAAGATATATCATAATTTGTTTTCGTATGAATGAATTTTTTAATTTCTCGAATTCCAAATCCAAATGTAGCAGAACTAAAGATGAAGAGGCAAGTGTGCGGGTAATTTAATTTTTGAAGTTTAATGCCATTTTATAGGGCCAATTAATAAATTAAAAATGTGTAACTCAGGACATGTAATGAAGAAGGAATTTTATTAGAAAAATCCCAAAGAGATGTGAGATATTGTTTTTAAAGAATAGTATGAGGAGAAAAATATTTTAATGTCATTTTAATTGAGGACGACAATAATTGATATTAAGAGCACGGTAAAGTGCATGAGTTAATTAGCAGGATGGAGTGATTGTCTTTGGTTTTTTATATGAGCAAACAATGCCCTGAGATTAGTGAAGAGTTGTTGTTTATTAATAGTTTGAAGTACCGCATGAGCTCAGAAAAAAACCCTTCAGGAAAGCCATCCGGGTAGTCATTCAACTATTTTGTCATTTAAAGAGGAAGCGTTGGGATTGTGTATCGCATTAATAGTAAATATAATTGCTTTGACATCACTTACAAATATACTTGGGAGGGAAGATCTTGTGGAAGTGCTTTTTGAATATAATTGTAGTATAAATAAAAGAAAGTTACAGCAATGACGTAACAAGTTACGGTTAAACTTGAAGAATAGGATTCATAATGTTGATATTTTAAAGGATGAAGTTTATTGTATTGTGATTACAGGTCGAGTTTCTCAGTGAATCAGATTAGTAGTAATTTTGTTCAGAAGTATACGATGGAGAGAAAAAGGAAAGTGAATGGGATTCAAATTAAAAGTTATTACAGCGAAGGCTTCATTATTAGAAAGTACGCGTTTATAATATTAAGAAATTTATTTTCACATTTTTTGTAATTCAAAATGCTTAAGAAATTTCTCAATTTCGTGGGGGTATTTGTAATAAATAATTATTTATTACTATGTTTTATAAATAAGAGAAGAAATTTAATATTCGCTATTCCATGCAAGCACGAAAATAAAACACTTGTCAATGAGAACCCTCGAACGAGCAAGCAAAAACCTTTTTGGTCCGTCGGAGGTCGAACAATAGCTTAGGGAGTACATTAGATAATATATATCGTAATAAGAATTTTAAACGGGGTCCTAATAATCATAATACCACTTACCTAGCCCACTCGGCAAGCTTACTCAGGAATATTTATAATGCCCCTGAACAAAGTAATAAACAAAAGGAAGGTTCTGGTTCGGCCCGTTTTATTGTCGTGAAATATGCATAAACCCGTTTTGAAGGAAACACAACACTTATAAAATTTGGTTTAATTTATTAACACAAATACACTTCATAGTACTCTACGAACACTCCCCTCAAAATACGTTTCCACACTTCCCTTTTGAAATATCCCCCCAAAACACAACCTTAACAACTATACACGTACAAACGATACATTTTGCTCCATTGATCACTTCCTGAAAATTAAGCCAGTTTACTGAATGTTTAAATTAGTGATCATCTCATGAAGTCTATTAGGATGTTGACACGATGTCCATTTGCATTGGAGCCCTTATATTTTAAGACAAGACGATAATAAAAATTATCTCAGCCACAAGCGTCTTTGGCATATTACGCGCACTTCGTGGTGTTTCACTGAAATTTTAGTGACGCAAGCGAGGTACCGTATTTGGCACTTCATGCAATTACCGTATCATATGAGTGCTTGACCTCCAGCCACAAACCGCTGTGGATGACCCCCGTTCATTGATGCGCGTAGTCGCCTTCATCCTCTAGGGCCCATTCAAGACGGACCAAGTCACCATCCTTCATACGTCAGGTGTTGCACCCGCCAGTCTGATCTCAGCGTGGGAGGTAAGATGTCGTACCACCATTACCAAGCGCAACTTGACGGAAAAATCACGGCCTTAAAGGCTCTCACACAGTTCAGTTGCTATTGACCGAAAAGCCGAATTGTTCATCACTCCCGTATCTAATACTTTTAAGCGAAGTCAACAATATTCGTGCCGAACTAATTGAGATTCGGAATGAACTCGTGTATGAACAGTTCGTAGCACGCCTGATAACAGTCAGAAAATTATACTTATAATGATCAGACTGATGCTGATTACTCGAATATGATAAAACGTCTAATAGAGTGATCGCTACAATCTCATCTAGGATCATCTAGACTACCCTCGAACATAGAAAGATAAGATGTGTCTGGAGCGTCTCTGCTCCTTGTTTAAATATCCATATCCCTTCTCCATGGCCCAAAAATTGAGAAAAGAGACTTCTCCTCTTCTGACGTAGGTGATTCTCTCTGGCCAATAACTTAACAATTTTCTTCTCACATGGCTCGCCTCTGATTGGCTCCACTTGTAATGACGTATTTTATCTTTCGACCAGTAACGACGTTTGTTAACATTAACACCACTTCTCTCTGAATCCTGATATTCTTCCATAAATGACTCCATATTTACAACCCACATCTCAACGACACACTTCTTTCACAAAGCTCTTTTCATTCCCCCCTCCAGATAAAATCCGTTTCTCTGTTCTTTGAAAAATAACACTCAACTTGACACGTCCGTTAAACGGTGTCGTCACCTCTTTTATTTCGAACCCTCAACTTCTTTTGCGCAGTCGCATCGCTTCCCCAGTTCTCTGTCCGCTATCACTCATCAGGTATTGTATGAAAACGGGTTACACTGACCAGCCTTCGTTCTTATCTGTCCTTTTTTACAATTAAAAACCCACGTTCCACAGCTCTGCTAATGGGAATCTCCTTCTGACGAAGGATTCTATGACCATCCCTCTGTTCCTTTCTTTTACAAAGCAGCCTCTACATACTTCTTTTAACTTGTTAATCACTTATAAATTACTTGTTTTTGACTACTTTCGACAGTTTTCTATCATCTTATTTTGAGACTGTCCATATCTTTTTTCAGAATTGTTAAAAACCTGAAGAAGAAAAATACCCGCAGCTGGCAGCCATAAACTATGGGTCATGTCTCCACGCTGGCCCAAGCGAGGGTAGACCCTTCCTCTGAAACCTATTACCATGCTCTCCCCAAGTTCAGCCCCCAAACAGTTCTCGCCCGTACTCGGTTAAGTGCAGTTATTAACAAGTGTTTTATTTTCGTTAAATTTATATTAGATTTCTTCCATTATTTATAAAAAGATATTAATAAATAATAATTTATT
>NNCF01131592.1:117445-161201 GCA_002313205.1 Laupala kohalensis | reverse complement strand
TTCAGAGTGATTTTTGAATCATATAAGTATTATTCTCCGATAAATAAGGGGAAAATGACAAAAATGGCTATTTTCAGCTGAATTAAAGGCTTCGCACCTGTGGAAAGAACAATGAGGTTGATAGTTTTATGACGGTTCGAAAGAGTATGTGTCTGGGTCCTGTGGGTCAAAGTATGAGACCGTTCGCAATAATTGATATCCGAGTTGTATCAGAATCAGAAAAATACCAAATATGGCATTTTTGAAGCTCCCGCGTGCCCTCTAGATTCATTAAAATATTCTTTATTTTTACTTGATGATTTAGAAGCTTAAAAAATTCAATTTTATGACCCAGCCAGGTTAAACTAATTTTTTCGACCCATCCTAACATATATGTGTTTCAAAACATAATTTTAATTATACTTGGTTCAGAAAGTTTAATAAATTGCAAAAATTATATATTTTTTGCACCCCTTTCACGCCGGCTTTGATATAAACGACTTCAACATTTAAGGTAACTAGACACCATATTAGGATGTTGTCACCTTTACCTCCAGCACAACCCCTTAAAAACTGTAAATCTGTCATTGAGATAGGATTGCCACTAGCATACCTCCAAGAAATAAATAGCTTATTGTGCTTTGTTATGCAGTGTGTTTTAGCGAGATATAATAATGAAATTATTCTTATATGGATGACGCGTTGGACGAACAACTGGTATCGTCCGAATGGAACTGCAATAGAATTCTGCGTAGTGGTCATGTTGTGTTGTCGAAAGTGCTCGTCACTACCAGGAGGAATGACAGATGAGTCGTTGTCATACCAATCTACCAACATTGCCACTGAGATAACAGGCTGTGTCGTACAACGCAGGAGTATTAACAGCGCCGGTCCGCCGCCAAGCAACCTCAGATCTATTCGCTTTATTTTGGAAATGCTCGCGACTACTGCTTACCTGCCAGCCTCCGAACACGTCGTTATGCACAATATACATAATGCGTTTGTCCGTGAGCAGAAGCACGTCCTTGGCGCCCGAGACGATGCCCACGTGGAAGGCGTAAGTGTCGGTGGTGCTGTAGCGACCCTTTTCCAACATCTGCGCAACAAAAACCCTCAGCTGAATGTTTCCGCCATGCACCATGAATAGTGGCGAAGAATGAATAATGCATTAACAACTGCAGGGGCGTACCTAGGATTTTATTTTGGGTCGGGGGAGATTTCACACACATTCATATATAATATATTTGTGTGTATGTATACTATATTTACAAATATTACATGTTTATATGTATTATACATGTAGGAATGTTTGTTTTGCACCCTAGAGACTGAGATACAATAGAGCATGAGACCATGTGTCCTGTGTCTCCTCTGTTTATTAGGGTACGAGAATGAATTGCTTTCTGACCGACCCGTGAGAAAGAATTCTGCATGGGTGGTCGAATTGGCATGAGTGTGTGTGGGTGTTGGTATAAGGGTGGATGACCCGACGACTGCGGTCAGAGGCGGCAGTTCTGTTTTAGGTGTGTGTGGCGAGTTCTGGTTAGGGAGTATGAGAGGACAGTTCTGTTTCTGCACGGTTGTGGCATCTGACTGCTGTCACGATAATGTTGTATGACTTAAATCCAAATAAATACTTGTTAATGTAGTAAGTGTTTTTCTTTCTTAGTTTAATGTAAAAGTCGGTCTACCACAAAATTATGGGGATCGTGTATTGTGGAGATACATAGAAAGTCTTCCACATATGTAGGCAATATATACGTTTGTGTGTGTATGCACATATAAATATCGGGGAAATACCATTTTCTCTTTCGGGGGGTTGGTGGGTGGATTGATCCCCTCCGAAGGTATACCCCGAACAACTATACGATTAACACTCTGATATTTCTATCCGTGTGTAGCCGCGTTATGTCCTTGCTATTTGATGTTACGACTATTTAGCTGCTGTCTTGTTCGGGATGATTCATTAGTCAAGAAGCCCACGTCATCCACACGATCGCTGCCTGGATATCACCTCGTCGCGTCATCCTTATCAACAATTTGCCCATCTTCTCGTGGCAGAAATTAAGGCTAATGATAATACAGAAATCCCTTAAAGATCTAATCAAGATGACGAACATCAGAAAGCAAGGCCACACCGCTCACTAAAACAGAACCACTAAAATTGGGCGGGTCTGGAAAATATAATCCACTTTACAAGGTATGTGGGACCTATATCATCGCGATGCGACGATACTTTACACAACCAAATATTAAAAACATCAAACTCTTACCGACAGGATCATACTGCCCTCAGCTTCATGGCGAGCATAAGGCCGCATCTGGCCATCGGGGTGCATGAAACGCGGTGGACGCATGCGCCGCACTTCCTCGTTGGGGTCCGCCGCCCTGCAGCCAAGCGAGAATTATTCGCAAACACACGAATCTTTTCTGAAAACGAATTCTTTCCTTTCATGCAACGAATCACAATTCTTATTTTAAAAATAGTAACGGCTCAACAGATTTCTTTAAATGAACGGTTTGGAAATCTTTTAGCTTCATGACCCCCGAAAGTAATGAATAAAAATGACCCCTTTCTCCCAATACAATACATATTAATAGCAACAAGCACAACTCCATGAGCAAGCTCATTATTTCAAGACTTGTCCACCTCGCATATCACTGCCACCTCCACTTTGAGAATCGATTTTCTAAATGGAAATTCGCAGAGCAAGTGGCGATAGTTCTAGACACACGTGATGTAAATGAGTCTTTTGTTTTGATTGCACTATTTCATGAGCATAGATGTTAATCGATGTTGAGTGTATCATTCGTACTTTGTCTACATTGGAGACATTAAGAATTAACATTATTTTATCTAATAATACTAGTCAAAATGGGACTAACTAATGAATAGAGTAAAAATTTTAAAGTCTCTTTTATCATATTCGAATTGTATTAAATAGTTAATAATTTGTTTCGTAACGTCAATCTAGTCTAATTCTATTACAGAGAAATCTTCTCAAAGAAAACTCAATCGAACGAGCAAGAAATTTTGAAGTATTAAAATTTTAAGCTGCTGTCATCATTAAGTCAAGAACAAAAGATTTCTGGACGGTAGCTATAACTCCAGTGACGACAGCCAGATTGTTCCTTTTACAATGATTGTTCCATTTTTCTTTCAGTGAGAACATCATTTTATTGGTGACACTAACTTACGCCTCAATTACACACAGCACAATTTTGGCAATTCATCTTACATAACACGATGATAGAAATCTTATTCAAAAGTATCAAATCCAGTTAAATTCTGGATCAAACGCATACTGTCCTACCCAGCAGAGCAATACATGTTACCAGGTACCAGAAGTACTCATTTTGAATCGTACTTTTATCAGTTACTCTCGTCAACTGATACCCCACTCATGTAATGTGCTCCAGAGCTTTCTTGAGACTTAGCGCACACTCACCGCTTCACTTGCTCCAGAGTGCCACTGGCGAAGTCGATGATCCCTGCGGTGGGGCGTGTCACCAGGCCCACCACGCCTTTACCCACGCCCTTGAAGAATCCCTCGACTCCCTCATGGCGTGCGCCCTCCACTGGCTTCGTGAACACGCCGGACACCCCCGCGACCACGCCCTACAACAACGCCCAGCGTTAATCCCTCACGCAAGGAATCATAACTTTATTTTGACTGAACAAAGATCATGTCTGAAATATTAACAAAGGATCAACACCAGTATGAAAACAAGTTAGGATATGAATATCAACAATTTGTAGGCCCATAGGGAACAACTTTAAGACAATTGGGAGCTTGTTCAACCATATAAAATTCTTGTTCAAAAATTTAACTTGTTAGCAAAAAAATGTTTTAAAATAAACATCTTAAAAGCTTGTAAATTGGCGGGAATTTGTCAAAGACAAGATATTACAAGTATTGATTAAATAATCTTTGTAATACTTGTAATCCAGGATGCACCAACGCGGGTGGACGAACGAGTCCGGACACCCAAGAGGCTTGAATTTATTATCTAATAGTAAAATAAATGTATATAAGTAGTTTCCTTAAGTTTGTAAAAAATATACTTAGTATATAACAATAAACAAAATGTTCAGTTCATTTATGCACACTATGTATACAGTTAATTTTTGTAGTTTAAGAGAAGTTCTCATAACAAATGGATCAAGGCCCCTCCAAAGATGATTGCTGGGCGCGCTACTGATTACCTCGTTCATCTCGATCGTTTCAGCAGGGAAGTACAGAATCCAGCACGAAAATACAGTAGGCCACGTGTAAGTTCGTTACATAAAATGAAATGTAAGCCAGAATGTTAGTGAAATAATGTGAAAAGAAGCCGTATTTACCATTACGAGACCCTTGCTGCTTTGTGCAATACCCATGTGCACATTGGAGGGTCGATGTGCTATGGCCTCTCGTCGCTTACGCTGATACTCCTTGTCGAAAGTCAGCGCAGCTACTCCCTTTCCTAGCATACAGATGCAAAGAGTAAGTGTATTACTGCAACAAATCGTAAAACAATATACATGACCCATGCCCATGTGTTATATTATTTCAGTTCAAAGAAAGGTGAATGGAAGCACTCGTAACCGACCGTGTCTAGGCTATGTTCGTACAGGAGCACGGAGAACGTCCCTACGCTTTTCTTCAATTACAGAAAATTATAAGATTCAGGATTATTTCCTGGATTTGTAAAAAGAAAAAGTTCACTTCAGAGTATGACCAAATTGTTACTTAACTTGGTCTTCTTGGATCTTGTAAGTTCTGCTTCTCTTACATGTATCTTTTCCCTTCATCTAACAAAGGAATCAATTATTAATTTCGGTTAGGAAGATAAATACTATTCACGAATTTCAAATCATTTGCCTTGCGTAAAGGAATAACAGTGGCAAATCGCTAAATCTCGAACGCAAATATAAAATTAAAATGTATAAAATTCATGCCAAAATGGTATTTTTGTAGTAAATATTAGTGACACCTTCAAGAATATCTCCAGAAGAAATTGAACAACTGCGTAATTGTAACCTATGTACTAAGTCAATAGAAACCCATATACAAACGTAACATATTAAGTATTGCAATGAGTGACATTTTTATTGCACGATTAAGGAGCAGTAACATCGACGTCAAGTAAAAATTAATTTTTTTTTATATCTAGTTTCCATTTTTTATTTTCCTGACAAGAGCTATCGACCAAATATCGATCATTTTCAGATCCTAACAATGCAAAAGTCTGGCGTTGGTAGTAATGATTAAGCTATTTCGCCTAGATAAGAGACACCAGGGTCCAAATATTTGAAATTTGGCACACACGTTCTCAAGAATTTGTCCATGTGGGCTTCCTAACGAAAGTTTAGAAATGCGATATGAATTTTTCATTATTTAACTTTTCAGCACTTTCCTGGTGTGCGCTGCGGAGTGAAGAACTTTAAGACCCATAATTAGACCGAATAGAGCTTCGAAATTTGGCACACATGTTCTCAAGAGAAGTTTTTTTTTTTCAAACTTTGATTTAGACCTTTTCTTACGTTTATCAATGGCGATTTAGAAAGAATATTTGTACGAATATAAAACAATTCAAAGCTGCGGGAACTCAGCTAGTAACACTATAAAATTTCGGTGAACCAAACTACTCTGAATCATCTAAGTTCATGGAAGTAGTAAATAAAAATAAATCCTTTAACCATTTTCCTAACCTCTGATAAAACAGGTATTAGTAAGGAAATATTCCAAACTGGAATAAACAATCTATTAAGAAACTGCATTTATGACTGTAAACATTAAGGAAACAGTTCTTACCCATAGCTCCAGTTATTCGTGACATAGCACCAGCTGCACCACCAACCGTGTGTCCTACCAAGCTTCGAACACCTAAAACTAAGCCTTCAGCGAACTCTCCTGGACCCTGGATTGCACCCTAAAAGGAAAATAATGAGAAATCCAAAATTGAAGTTCACATTTTTCTTTTATTTTCTACAGTAGTGACTTATGTATTGTAGGCCTGGGGTTTCACACCTGTTAGGGTAGGAGATTATGGAAAAATATAACACTTAAAGGTTAAGTATAACTTCTTCAGGTAACCTTAGTGGAAAATTATGGAAATTCATTCTTCTTAACTAATTTTTCATTCTATTCTTTATAAGTTAATTTATCATTTTTTTAAATGTGTACATAAAAAACTTTATTAAGAGAGTAGAAGGTTAGCTGGTGGAGGATCGCTAATTATGTCCGAGTTCCATCTTGGCTGACTGGTTAAAAGCGTAACGTAAAATGCAAGTTTTGTATATTTGACCGTTTCAACACGGTTGACAAATGCTCTGAAATTTAAAATGCCTTCAACTGTTTTTGGTCACAGGTTTACAATAAAAAATTTTTTATGTGATTTACTGGTATTATTGGTACTTGGAACAAAATTATTAGACTAACAACAACAAAATTAGCGAAGGCTTGTAAAATTTACATGAACCATGAAATAATTTATATAAAAAATCTGAAACTCATGGACAGACTTTAGAAAGCATGTTAGCAACACAATAGAAAATGTATAATTGGTACAACCTGAGGTTTTGCAAAATATTTTCCTATAAAACTCACTATAAGACATGAAGGAAAAATCATGATAAACTAATGGGCCAAAACTACAAAAAAAATATATGGAACACTTCGGGATTATCCTTAAAATATATACCGGAAGAAGAAAAATTGCGTACCTGGAAGGGTTCATAGAAGAGGTCTTCAACTCCCTGCGCCATGCCCACCACTAGCCCGTAGGGATTGCCAAGCACATCCAAACCCAAAACAAGCACGTACAACTGGCGCAATAGCTGTCCCAAGTAATGTGTGTTCACCTCTGCCGTGAGTTGACGTTGCGTTAGGAACGTATATTGCCGCTCGAAGTAAGCCAGTCTACGAAAACACACAGTATGATCAACTTCAATCATAAGAGAATGTACAGAGAAATAATACATTTTAAATTACGACGTACATTACTTCCGTATTTCACTTTTAATCCATACTAATATATAAATGCAAAATGCGAACGTGTGTGTTTGCTAATCTGCTACCTAATCACGACTAAACCACAGAACCGATCGTGATTATATTGGCAAGAATATAGTTAGGATGTTTAGGACTTGTAATTAAATATGCGTGAAAGGAAAAATATAAAATATTTTGACTATAAATGTCGATGAAATCAGGAAAGAAGAGAGGTATATTCGCTGGCGCTGCGTATACGGTTAGAGATGGGCAACAACTATGAATGGCAATATTGTTCGCCTCAATGAGTTCTACAGAAAAGTCCATGACGACATATGTCTATCTACAAGGCTAACCTAAATTATCAAAAATTAAGTATTAAAATACATCAATCGTCATCAAATTGAATGGTGTTTTTGCTTTGTGCATTTAACAATGATTAAAAACGTATTTAAATCGTAAAATTTGGACAAATAGTGTTATTGAAGATTTTACAAGAGAGTTAATGAAATGTGCAGCCGTGCATCCGCTGTTTGTCTTGCCTCGGAAGCGAAAATTCGATCGGCACGGTTCCCGACGAGTGGGTTCGTTCTACCTGAGATGCTGTGATGAATAGACACTTCCGATGTTAAGTCAGTTGGGCCACCATTGTGATTGGGGAGTGGGGTGGGTGGAACAGCCCTAGAAATCCCATGGTCGGATTGGGAAGGAAGAGTCACGTAAAAATATTTATTTGAAAAAGATGGGTTTACATTTCGGGACGTTTCACGAAAATACGAAGCCATAAATACAAGTTCAGCATACATTAGGGTTAAATACCCCTAATTAAGGGTGAAGTGGTGTGCTAGACTAATTGGTGACGATTCAATTGATTTGTTTCTGTCGTGGACAACTTTACGTTGCTTGTTCAAGGAAGGTTTCATCTAAATATTTATTTATACTTGCTACTGAAGATGAAACTCAAAATGGTGTATACAATCAAGTTTTGTATAAAATTGTATTGTCATGAATTTGTAAAATTAGAATGCTATACACATGTTTTTAAAAACCAGTAAGTAAAATTATTTTAATCTTACAAGATAGACAGATTTTATTTCTTCCTAAGTAGCAGAAGATTGGTCTAACAAAAAAATTCAGAGAAATGTTAGGTAATCAGCTAATTTTTAAAGTTAATTATAAAGATAAAGTACCTTTTCTTAACAGATCGGGAATTTAGAAAATTAATTGCAGGTATTGTGACAAAGTTTATATTAGACAAACAAAAAAATTTAGAAATTAGAAAAAAGGAAAATTTTTGGTTCATCAAATTGAAAAGTCAGCAGTAGCAGCACATATTTGGGACAAAATACCAATATTGATGGAAATGTAAGATCGATTGGTGGGTATTTTGAAGTGTTGGTTTGGAAACATTCATCTATTCAAGAACATTGTTAAATATTGAAGTTCCATTTGAAAATTGAACATTGTTAAATATTGAAGTCCCATCCTGGCCCGGGTTTTTCTCCGGTTTTCCTTCGGGTAGAGGCGGATTTATCATACAGGTTCTCTAGGCTTTGTCTAGGGGGGTCTATTGTAACAATAAATCGTGAATTTAGTGTTATTTCAATTTTTAAGCACTATACTCAGAATAATCTATAGTTCGATAATAACTTACATGTAATTTTTTGCTTAAAATTACAAACATATTGACATTCTATTAGTATTATAACTCGCAGCTAACTTTTTATCTTATCTAGGAATTTTTGCTGAATTTTTTGAATCCGCCTCTGCCTTAGGGCCCTTGATCGGAATTGATGGGATGGTCCCTTGCTTGCTTCCGGAGAGTAAATTAGTTTTTTTTCCCTCCACGTGGTCATACGCAGTTTGTACTGTTTTTTTGACAATAAATTTATTATTATTATTATTATTATAAAATAAATTTATTCCAACATTCATGCACACTAGAAGACTGTTTGATCAGCAGTCGGCAGAAGCTGATGATGGAAACAACAGCTTCTGAAACTAGTTCATGTTAAAAAAAGTAAGCGAAGTGTGTGGTTGACAAATCATTACAATAATTTCCAATTTAAATAATTTATTTACACAAACTTTCCCATGGAAATGACTGAAGGATTGTGTTGGAGACATGGTTGCTAACCTGGGGACTAGAATTTATCTTTCCAGCAGGAATGGTGGACTAAAATAACACTAGCAGATTAATCTAACCATTTCAGACATTTTGCAAATAAAGTACTATATCACTTTTTAGCATTTTTTAATGTATACACAAAGATATAAACATATATCGACCAACTGAATCTAAAAGGAAAAGATAGAAAAAAGCAAAAATATCACTCACAACTTTTTAATAAAACTGGGTTTCTAGTAATAAAAATTTCATTGTCTCTTGACTATCAAATTCAACACAATATTGTGAATGTCACCCACTTCCAAATACTTATATTTCACTTTTTTAACAATGTCTCGTACCTCTCTCAAACTGTCAAATTCTTAAATTGAAAATTGTTGTGGGTAGGAAAAAAGGATAATTATATATAAATGATAAATTTAGTAAATTATACTTAGTCTAACATCTTCACGTAATCTATGTTATACAGCTCTAAAACATTACGCTGAATTGAATTGATATAGATGTTATTTATATTTGAAAAGTTAACAAAGCTATTTGTCAACAATAAATATCAATAACAATAATTACTAGTTAACAATAGGTACCAAAGAACAAAGAAAGCAAAGCATGTCACAAAAAATCTTTTCTAATATATCATTTGCACAAGCCAAGCAACTAGAAGAACACAGATATTTGACCAAGTCTTATTCCTGAACTGACCAAGGAAATAATTTAGAACATAGGTAGAAAGAATGACAATTTTGATGTGTGTCTTTAAAGATCTGTAATGTTCTCACTCTGTTGTACAGAGAATAGCTGCAAGCATCATAACATTTCCAAAAGATTCAACAGTGATACACGTACTTAAAAATGACATCCTGCATGTCGGTGAGTGTAACTCCAAGACTTTGCATCAACACATTTATGAAATGTGCAGCTTCTTCTCCTCCAATTTTGGTGGGTCCAGGTCCGGCTGAACTCAGAGAAAAACTTAAATGAATCTGGAATAGAACACAAGGTATAGACATTACATAAAGTGCAAGGCAATTTTTTTTAGACCACTTCACATTGTAGGAAAACTAGCTTGTCTGCAACTAGATGCCAGCCCAATAAATGAAAAGTAGAAGACCTAGACAACCTACAATCACCTTACATTCTTTCTGAATTTGCTTTCAGTTCAACTCAACCCAACTAAAGGAAGAGCATTAGACAGAAATTATATGGAATAGGCCTGTAGGGTTATACTGGCAACACCTTGTAGGGTCTTTTAAAAACTTAACTCTGCAAGGATGCCTGCAGAAATTTTTCCGGGGAGAGGCAAGACATCGTGGCTTTTAAGTGGTGTACCCACCAAAAAAATAAAAAATAAAAAAAAGGAAATTTTCGTAAACAAAGTTATATGTGAATGCATTCTAGAGCATCTGAGTAAACTAGCAATTACCAACAACTTTAAGGTACATTGTTATTATTTTTAAACACTAGACAACATCTTTATTCAGTGCAACAATATTAAATTACATATTTCAAGTCATTCCAGAATATGTGAATAATATTTCTAAGTGACACATGTTGATTTAAAATTAATAATCCAAATAGTACAAACTAAAATTTAATATTATTTAAATTTTGTTTACTTTCAATAAACAATTTTGGCATAATTTTCATATTGATCCATATCACCCAAATTCCAAGGGGTGGTGGGGGATGAGGGACCTTGTGGGTGCCCATGCTGCTCTGCAACATTAATTGATACTGCTTAGCATACAACCCTTATTTACTAATATCAAAGCATTAGCCCCAACTCCATACAGCATATTAAAAATGATAAAGAAAGTTATTGATTGACCAGCCACAAAGCAAGTAAGTTAACACACAGAATTAGCTCCATTATTTCTGTGTTTGAATATCTTTAATATTTCCAGTTCATTTTCATTCATCATGAATGGCAATATGATACATTGGAGAAAGAATCTCCCAGTGTGGTTCATGGCTGGAATGGAGATGCCGTAAAAATGCTACCATAATATGAAAATTGCACCCAAAAAAAATCTCTATCCTCAAGTTGATACTGTGAACTATTGCATGTATTGCTTTCTTCCTAACTACTGCAACAATAAATTAAATGTAAGTTTAGCCAATAAAAAAACTTTTAATAAATGATTACCATGAAAAGTAAGATGTGAAGGAAAAACACCAAATATTTAAATGATATTTACTAAGATAAATATTTGGTTAAGTTGTGATATACACATTTTGTCTAGCAATATAATAGAATGTACCACAATTGATCAATTTTGTTATAACATAGAATTTCACCAAATGCAAATATATTACCTTTAGTGGAGAGAAATGGAGCAAATCATAAAAGTTCTTCTGTTCTGCAGATGACTGAAGCAGTGCATGAGACATCAAAGGTTCATTCACCAATTGGAGATCATCTTTGAAGCGAAGATACTGAAAAGTTTAATGATTAGCACACTCAAAAACTGGAAGATAGTATTATGAGAATGCTTACAGAAAATGAATCTGTGATAATACCTCTTCTTCATCTTGAGTTTGTGGTTCAAAGAAATTAACAAGGGCATTGATAAAGCCAATGTCCAACTTAATGTGAAACTCTTGAACAAGAATTTTGAAATATTTGTACTGCACAACAGGAGAATGTTCCATTATTCGCTTCACAATACTCAGTTCCAGAAAAGGTTTGAATCCTGAATTGAAAATTAATACAATATTAAGTTATTTCCCATTATTCATTTTCTTATAATTATGACTTATGTAAATAGTTTTTGAATAATTAACTTTTTTTCAAACAATATAGATGTAATTGAAATTTACAAAATCATCTGCCTGAAAATGTGTTTAACAAGACCACTGTTAGCAGCAGTAAATTTCTTCCATGTAGTTTTTTAAGTTATTTTCTCTTTGTCCTTTCAAATTAAATCAAATGAAAAATAAAATTAATATAATAGAAATAGTAAATATTATTCACATTGACAGTAAACATTTCTTATCAAGTTACTTTTTCCCATTTGTATCTGTTACCTCTCAAAGGACAATATGTCAAAATAGGTATCCCTGCTTTGACTACCTCTAGTCTCAAACACACCCTTACAACACTGTGAGTCACAAAGAAAAATCTAAACTAGGAATCTCACACAGAACTGAAAACAATTGTAAAACAAAGGGGAAAAAACAATACAAATAGATTGTTTAGTAAATACAACACATGTGGTCAGGGCAAATGAAAATTCTCATTGAGATTCAAGTAGAGAACAAAAACATAATAATTTACCAAGTACTAATTTATATAAATGTAACTGCATTAAATATACTGAATCTAAAAAAATTCACTGCGTATAAGATCAGAATTAAGAGGTATTCAATCTTAGTATAAGATCAGAAAAATGAAAACTCTATTATAAATTTATTTCAACAAAAACAAGGGGAATATTTAATAACTTAACTATGTGAAAGTATCTTATCCAGTAAAATTTGAAAATCTACATAAATTTAATTGAATAAAGTTATATTCTTGAAATTAAATAGTACTGTACACTTTATTTTTCTAGATCTTATATGGGTATTTTTACAAGATGGATACTTAGATCTAAAACATAATGTAAAGTATACTGTAATTTATCATCTAAGAAATGGAAAATTTGAATTTTGCCCCAACTATCATCTCCAAATATCTTGTTTCTTTTCTCCATGGCTATTGCTGAAAAATCACTTACCTGAAATGTGGAAAACTAACACACACAAATTATAGTAATTACATTATAAAAAATGATATTTTATAACAGCATTATTATGACCTAATGACTAAACAAACAAATATGATTGTTTAGTCATCATTCACTCTTGAGCAGTTCATCTTGTTCTGCACCATATCCTGCAAACATTGTATGTGCATGTCCTGTGCTTTTACGACACAATCTAATCATCAAATCTTCCTCACTTCCATTTCCCTCAAGTTCTCCCCAGCATTAGGGTCATCTCTAATTATCCATATAGTCTCATTACTTATCCAAAGTGCTGCATTTTAGGAGAGGATGTATCCTTCCTAAGCAGAAAACAGACTTCACTTTCATTAATGCTTAACTTTTCATAAGGCTGGCTCTCAGAAACCATGTTACAACAGAGGGCTTCCTAGCTTCCACTATACAAAAAAAATTCATCTCGAATTTGCAAATAAGGTTTCCCACTGCCTTCTTAAATTGTAGGAGTCTCTTTAATTTCATGAAAATGCAGAAATCTTGAATCCCAGGAGCTCATGTCAGACACCATCTCCAGTTTTTAGTTTCTTCATTATGATAAAATAATGATGTTCCAAGTATTAAAATTGATTACCAAAAATGAATTGACAAAAAAAGAATTAAAGTTTTCTTCAAATTTTATGTCTCTGCAATTATAATGACAATAGGACATTATCATGTTTACTGCTGTTGTATTAAATTATTTTCTGACAAATATATTGTAGGGTCAGTGTACATTGTAATATAACTTAAATAAAATAGAGAGAATGTATCATATACTCAGAGTAAACAGATTCGTGCAAATGGTGTGCACAGGTACTCCTGTTAAAACATGAATAAAAAGAAATAATTTTCTTCAATTCGTTACAAAATTCTACGAAAATAGATGGGGGGAAAAGCATTTTATACACCAAGGACTAACCCGAAGCAGCAGATATACTCCGTGGGAGAGGTACTGGCGCCATAACCACCGGGAACAGGTGGTCTGCCATCTGATTGTCTACTTGTAGTCTGTTTACTTTGGCGTGCAGTTGCACTTGGTGTTTGGATGTCTTCATCTGAACCCAGAGTCCCGTGCTGTATGAGCGCCGCAGCTGACGTCGCGATGGTTTCACGATCTCGCCTTTATCGAAGTCTATCTGCAATTGCATTACATACGTTATGTAATGCAATAATATACATTATAAATGATCATAAATTGAAACTTCACTCATTAAATTATGTTACTCATTAAATTATGTTGACTCAAGACTAATGTCAGATTTTTACCTTGCTATTTCATCCACCCTACCATATTCTGCAATTCCTTACCCCAAAGTTTGAGATTTGATGGGAGAACGAAATGTAAAATATAAATAAATTATAAATGTATGCTCACTTCCATCCCATTGTCCAGAGTTACTACAGGAGTAATCTGCTCCAGCACATATTGCTGATTTTGTTGATGTTGCTCGTATGCTTCTTCAACAAGGCGATTGTCCTGCGCGTGAAGAGCTCTAAATCGACGATGGTTAGACTTGCACGCTTCCCACACCACACCAGAGCTGAAATAGACAATACTTTACAAATTTGTCAAAATAAATGAGAAAGTAAAATTTTATCGTAATAAGGCATGACAATTGGAGGAGAGACCTGGAAAATAAAATTATCACCTTCACACTCAAAATGAATTTTCTTTTTTTGACACATTACTATCCATTTATTATCTTCAAAGGGATATTAAAAGGAGACATTAGCAACTTTCACCCAGATCAGTGTATTATGTTGAATGGCTAAGTATTATCAGCAATTAATCCACGTGAAATTAGTAACAATTTAGTTTATATTTGTATGAAGTATACATTCTAGGTATATTTCAGAACTATAAGGATGATGCAGCGATTCAACATTTTTTTTAACAAAACCAGAGGAACAAAAATTTTTAAGTTAATTTTCTAGAAGACATTGTATTTTACCAAAGATAAAAATTCAAGAATTTACTCTGAATATACTTCAATGTGCTTCCAAACTTAGATAGAAAAACAAAGTTAGTTGAAAAATTCTGAAAGCTCTCTCAAACAAAGTAAATTTAGTTTTTGACTGTTAATACTTCAGGAATTAACGACACCTTATGACAAAATTCCTTCACAGTTTCCTCCTAAAAAGACTTGGATTAATCGCATTTTCTTGTGTGTCTCTCACCTGGCGATGCTGCAATAGAGCATCTCTTGCTTCAGATCGTCATTGACGAGAGACAATCCCAAGCCGTGGATAGCTAACGTGATCTCAGTGTCGATGCGCTCCAGTTCGCCGGCCGATTGGGCGTCGCGTGCCACCGCGAAGTCGGACGTGAAGAGAAGCACGCGCTGCATGCCATCCAGGAAGCTCACCCAGAAGGCGCGCCGATCACCTTCCATTGCGAACTCTCCGATACCGTCCTACGAGACCACACAGCCAAAATAGAGATTGCACAGTTTCGAAGGGTAGCGAATAAATTGACATTTATGGACTGAGCTCAGGGAGTAGAGCGCTGGGCTTCCGGTGAGACCACGGAGGATTTTCAATAGTGCCTCGAAGTCCAGACTCACTCCCAGGCTCTCTGGGTTTTCTTTAAAACGAGAACCGGGTTTATTCTCACTTCAAAGCTGGCGGACTGTGTTATTGGCTCCATCTCCTCGCGCCGGAGTCAAGAAATCGTATAACCCTGCTATCGGCGAACCTCAAGAGTTCTTTTATAAAGAGAATCCTAAAAGTTCTCCCTGACTCCTTTTATAATATACCGAGAATGTGGACTATAGAATTAGACTGGTATCGTTATTGTTGCAACTCCGGATGGTGGATACGGGATACAATGATAATGTAAAGTAGGGATTGCATAGAGTAAAGTAGTATTGAAGGGGTGCGATTGGATTGATCTCAGGGGTAGAGCGGTGGGTTTCTGACTAGACGGCATGGGCCCAACTCTGGATAAAGCCATGTAAGATGATCAATAATACCTCTAAGTCCAGGTTGTCTGGGTATGCTTTACAACGAGCATAGGGTTTATTCTCAGTTAAAAGCTGGCGGATCATGTTGCTAGCCGCATCAAGCGCCGGAGTCAAGAAATCGTATAACGCTGCTACTTCACGAGTTCTCTCCGTTAGGGGCATTCACTTCTTATTTAATGTATTGAGAATATAAACTGTAGAATTAGGCTGATATTATTTTTGTTGCAACTCCGTACAGGATGCAATAAAGGATGCATACAAAAATTCTTCTCTGTCCAAAGTATACCCAGGTTATCGTCCCATTTCATACATGCAATATATTGATAGATGACTGGTTCTTCTGATTATCTTCTTTGAGGGAAAATGGGTTTGAGGAGACATTATGGTAAGAGAAAATTTGAGATTACGATGCGGTTAGTTAGTACAATTTTTATGTAAGTTTAAGAAGTTTTCTTTAGAAGTAGATTTTAAAAAGTTTCGCGGCTGGTTCGGTACCATTTTTTCCCCAATTTCATCATTACCAACAAAAAAAACTCGCATAACGTATCTTTCTTTTACGTACTAATTCATGGTAAATAGGAGGTTTTTACGAGAATTACGAAGTAATTACGCCACACACACAACTATTAACATTGTAATACAATGTTCTTCAGAGCGCATATCATAACTTTAATCTAGGTCAATGCATGGTGTGGTTGGAGACAACAAGCGAAGTGGCAGGTCCTCTTTCTTTGTGAACTGGGATTGAAGAATTTTGTGACTCAATAGCCTATACATAATATAGAGACACATTTAATAATTCTCACCTGACGCAACTCCTCCGCCTTCTTGGAAAATGTGGAACTGACCACAATGCGATTCTTTTCACGTTTAGCTTTTCGCTGCGAAAACGAGGTACATTTTCAACTGTAGCATAATGTAAAGTTTAGTTAATTAGGTAAAACTACATTGCCATCAATATTCCACATCAAGCGAAGGTACATCGATCGTTTCAACACTATTGCAAATCGATAAGCTCTTGCTGTGTACGAGTAGAAACTACTGTGATTTCATGACTCGACAAGATCAACGATATTTCTTTCATACGTCTTGAGATGAGTCTACAAGCATAACTATATGAACGGTTTAAATAGAGACAGAATATTTTTCTTTCATACCTAACACTTTTTCAAAATTCACTAACCCAGTTCGGAAAGATAATGCGATGTAATCTAAAAGCAAAACTAGTTTCGAAACAACCCTCTCGCCATAGCTCGTGTACGTCTACACTCTTTCTTTACTACTCGTATTTTCTTCCGATCAACTAATTTCGCAGTTTGGCGATTTTTTAGAACATTCTTATTATTTGGTTACTCTCTTTTTACTCAATATGTGACATCGCAATCGCGGGGAAAGAAACTGAAAAAAATCTACAAATAATCTGTTTTTATTTTTGTCGTAAAAGATTCTTCTCAACATTGAGATTAATATTGTGCACGTTTACACAGCGTAGGAAACATACACATGTTAAATTTCATCAATGCAAGTCCTTGTATATCAATCTAGAACAAAGTTCAATAAAACTGCCATTTCTAGTCTTCATATATACATGAAACTTTTCTCCAAATTCTAAACAAATTCACTAAAACTTAAAAGGAAAAATTTGTCAGAACTTTAATATTTTGAAAAAGTGGGTTAGTTCATAATGTTGGAAATACTTGAAATGAAAATCAATGATTAAGATCTCCTCTCTCAAGAACTAAAGAAATAGCCCCTCTTGTGCTTTTGAGATAATACAATGTTTGACGTTTCAATTGAAGGAACTTTTATTGCAACAAAGGTTCGCATTAAAACAATTATAAAAATGAACCAACGCACAATCAACAAGCATAGATTGTTAAAAAATACCCTAATGATTAACTTACGCTCACAAAATGCTAAAGCACTAGGTCGTAAGACAGCAGATGCTCTAGTTGAATAGCAAACAAGGAAAGAGAGAAGGCACTGTGAGGAAGAAACTAAGGAAAGAGAGAAGGCAAGGAAAGGAAAGGCATGGACAAAAAAAGTGTTACCTTCTCTGCGGATCTTCTGATAGTATCTAAGTCCATTTGGATATCTACATCAAAATGAACGGTTTCGTCTTCTCCAATTGTATCATAAGCCTTTTTGCCTTGTAATTCGTTTTCATCGATATTTCTTTGACGTTTCTTCTTTTTTTTTTCCTTGTATTTTTCTACAATGCTGGATGAAACTAAGTCGCGCTTACGCACACTAGACGAACGCTCGCTTGACGTACGCTTGCTATCAGTCGCTTCGCTTGACGTACGCGTGGATGACGTACGTTTGCTATCAGTCGCTTCAACTTGAGAGGATCTGGTCGATTTTCTGAATAAAGTCTAAAAATAAAAGGACGAGATATCACGGACCATTTAAAATAGGAAGGCTCCAAATCTCGATTGCCAACTTGTTGGCTAGTTTGTGGCTTGAATGCGGTCAAAAATTTATAAATATGACGAAGAGATAGTGTTATTTTAAATACAAAAAATTATAAGACTTCATCATACTTTGTTGCAGAAAACAAGAAAAATTCCAAGTATATGCCTACCAATCATATTCCAAATTATAACGATCTTATCAATGTTTTTAAATTCTAGACTCAATTCAACTAGATTGATTGTAACTGAGAAATCCGAAATGTATAACCTCGTGTAGAAATCGACGACGTTTACCCGACGTAATGGTAGTTGTGACGTGGAAGATCGACGACGTCCGAAACTTAAGATCCAGACTACGTAGTAATCCGAACTCTCCGAGGAAATGGAAGAAAATTAACAACGGTTCGACGTCGAGCAGCTACGCCCTGGCGATTAATAGTGCTTTTGTAGATTAATAGTGCTCACACACAGTTGTAAAAACACTTGATGGCTTTCGCGGTGGTATCTTCTCGGAAGAAATGAGTTCACCTAAAGAAGATACCACCATCTGCGAAAACCATCAAGTGTTTTATTTCTGACCTCTACAGGGAGGGCAAGTTTAAGAAGTGTCGTCAATTTGAGAAACGCTGTTTTGAGAAGGCAAAGCTTCTAGTAAACATTGCCCTTCTATCACGATGCAGAGACAATATGATATCGGATTGTGTCAGAGTAAAAGAACATTTCAAGACTAGAAGAGCAAAGAAGATACAACGCAGTACCAGTATGGCATTGCTAGGTGACCTCATACGCGATACTCTTCGGGAATTGAACTTTATTGACATGGAACTTCAAGAATTACGGCTCGAACTGACTTCAGTGATTTCACCACTTTTGTGGGATAAATTTGATTACATGGCGATGAACAAATCATCCTCGATATTTGCAGAGGCTACATTCAGTAAGAAAATAGACAATATTTTAAGCAAGACAAAGAAAAAAACAATCTACGAACGCAAATTTGGAAAAGGTTTTAGTGAATTTAGCTTCTTAGAATTTAACTGAAGATCAAGAAAGAATACTCAGAATGAGAATCAACACTATGAGAATCAATCCTATCAATTAGAATCATCTTCAATTCATTTGTCGTTTGATACCAATCTGATTCAGCATTACTTTATCTTTATTCATTTATTTTATACATCTAAATATGGCTAGGTTTATTGCGATGCAAGGAATTCATATACAATACGCAATTTATTATATATTAACTGAAGTACCCTATACCGATTAGTATCGATACTGTTGTGCCGATATCAAGAGAACTCGGTATCAATACCGGGGGGTCGATACTTCTTATCCTACTCACAGGCCACAGACTATAAACACAGGCGCACCAGTCTCTCGTCGGCACCGACCACGGACGGATTCACCTGAAGATGCCGGCAGCTGCCAGGCGGAACGTTGTATACACACAGGTCGTGGTGAAACACGAGAAATGCTTTCACTTAATAATTATTTTTAATAATGTTATTTTCAATTGTATTAAACTAATAAGAAATTTCAATTTAAAAAAAAGAAAGACAAGTTTGGGTTAATAATAATAATAATAATAATAATGTTTGCTTGCCCTTTTTCGTTCTTTTAGAGATTTCGAGAGGATTAATATATTACGTGTTTATTATTCAAGATATTTTACTTCCATGAATTGATAATGAATTCAATTTTTATAAACTGATAATGGATTTACTATTTTTGATAAAAAGTTTAAGTAACCATATTTTTTAATACTAAATTTAAATATGAATTCTTTACAAAGCATCATATCTATATTTTCTCTAATAGTTGGCCCATTGAGATCATACGAAAACTGGTGCCTTTGTCAAAATAATACAATATCAATGGGAATTAACTTTTTGGTTAATGAATCAAATAATAAATTTTCTATAAATGAAATAAGCCGAGTGCTGAAACTGATAGCTATACCAGGCAGCGGATGTCTTTCATTGTCTTGTCTGACATTACCCTCAAGAAAAAATAAAATTCACCTTTTAAAAGACTAAGTATATTCAGAGGTATGGAAATTCTGAAATGTGAATACTGAAAAAAAAAAGTTACAAAATTAATGACCTAAAAAAATTATGTTGTTCTTAATAGGAGCATGATTTTACTGATGGAATAGTACTGTTCTTCCAGTGGTTTCACAAGTGCGGAGATTTTAATTTTGTATACGACGTCACATAAAAGAGAGAATCGCATATATTCTCTAAACACTCACTGCTAAACCTCAAAACGCACGAGACTTAGGTGAGGGAATCTGTCTTCAATTCCAGAAATATATAGATTCCATTCCACAGAGTAATACTCACAATACATGAAAATATTAGTTGAAATCTTAGCAGTGGATTAGCATACGGATAACTCCTTCAATGAGATGTGATTTGAGGGTCTAAGATATGTACAACTGATATGTCCACTTCATGCAACAGATCATAAGGTAGCTCGTAGTTTGCTCAATCAAAAAGCTTTCTGGGTATGTTTCTATGCTAAAACAACTGATGCATGTATTCATCACTATAACTGTGCAGATATTTTCATTAGATTTGATTTTTCAGGGTGCATTTCTGGGTTTTTCATACAGAAATAATTAATTAACATTTTAAATACAAAATAATAATGGTGTACCAGGTATGGATGAATCTTTTGTTCTCAACTAAGTCTAACAACAGTGACTTAGGTCTGTACGACTCTGACATTGCCCTGAAGAAGGCCACAACGTGATGGCCGAAATGTTGGTAGTTGTATCTACTAAGACACAGTTTGTCACAGACAGACAAGTTCATAAGAGAATAGTTCATTTCTTTACTTACTTTTAGAGAACCTTAATTAATAAGAAACAGAATTTGATGGAAGTAGTTATAAGAGGAATACGTATTGTGGGTAGCCTCCCCACAAAATTCAGCCAATTATGCACATACTCAATTTATTGGTAATATATACTTATGAGTAACACATGAGTGAAATAATCACGAATGACTGATTTCCCATTATTTTGCACTCTACAGTCATATTTTATGAGCAATATTCCACAAAAAGTTAATTGTTAAAACTGGTTTATATAATTCCCTGCCCAAGAATATAAAAGACATTATGAAATTGAATATCTTCAAATCCGCGGTTAAAAACTACCTCCTGCACCAGTGCTTCTACACTGTAAAAGAATTTATTGATTTTAATAAAAGTTAAATCCGTCTTGTACTTTATCACCCCATTGCTGTAGCACTTTTTAAATAACTTATAACAATTTCAAAAACTATTTTCTTGCATGATTGTGTTGCCATATGGCTCATATTAATTTAGTTTTATGTGTACTCAACTTTGGCACGGTTGTGTACATAAATTCTGTAGCCCCATCCTCGCCTGGGTTTTTCTCTGTTTTTCCTTCGGGTAGAGGCGGATTTCTTATACAGGTTCTCTAATCTTTGTCTAGGGACGTGTTTATTGTAACAATAAATCGTGAATTTAGTGTTTTCTCAACTCTTATGATGTTTAAACACTATACTCGGAATAATCTATAGTTCGATAATAACTTGTACATGTAAATTTACAAACATATTTGTGTTAATATTACAAACATATTGACATTCTATTAGTATTTAACTCACAGCTAACTTTTTATCTTATCTAGGAACTTATGCAAAAAAAATTTGAATCCGCCTCTGCCTTAGGGCCCTTGATCAGAATTGATGGGATGGTCCCTTGCTTGCTTCCGGAGAGTACATTAGTTTATTGTCCTCTACGTGGTCATATGCAGTTTGTACTGTTTTTTGACAATAAATTTATTATTATTATTAATAACCGATTGATAAGAAAGGTCGAAATAGTTGTCCATATCGACGGAAGACAAAAAGCCTTTGCAAGCATTTTCGGCTGAGTTCAGAAAGTTTCCAGTCACTGGAAGATAAAGAAGCAAGGGCTGATGAGTCACAAGAGTGATCGTAGTAGAAAATGCTTTAAAGAACTTGTATGGTTGGAGATATCTCATACAACTTCTGAGCATAACACACTAAACACGACTACAGAGCTCATAATGATCTGAAATCAACTGTTTGTGTTTATTTCATGTATCTGTTACTCATTAGTCTCTATTCACAATAAGTTGAATATTAAATATTAATCTTTGAAAGTTGTTATCAAAGTTTAGTGTTTTGCTATCAATAGAAAAACTCACTTAACCAAAAGTGTTCCCACCATGTATCTTAAATTCAACCACAAATGAATTTATAAAAAGTCAGCGATGTTCGATAGGACTAAAACAATATTTTATATGCAGAACATCAACTATGCTTAAAATTATTAACTCACTCTGCGTAAATCACCAAAAAAGTCTTTCTTCTTCTGATTGGCCCATACTAACGTTCGGGATCCGGTGGGTTTAGCCCAAGTAAACATTACAGATGTCATCGGTTCCAGATATCTGCAACGAAGCATCAATGAACACAAATCAAATTTTGACATTATTGCCGTACAATACGGTTGTAGGGCAGTGAATATCAGGTATTGGGGAAGGTTTTCGATAAGAGACCGAAGAAAAAGATGTGATGACAGATGCTAGGAAATTCAAATGAGATGGGGAGGATTAGAGGGGTAGAATACAAGTAAATATCATAAGCAAGGAAAATCAAAAACGTGGAGGTACATTTAATTCGAAGTATAGATGTGTGTGTGTGTGGGGGGGAGGAGAGAGATAGGAAGAGGAAAATGTTATCCCGACAACGCATATAATCTGAGAACGGTGCATTTGGAAAGAGTCGGAAGAGAAAGGAAAAAAAAATTCATTCGACATTATTTTTGGCCAGTGAATGGTGACAACAGTTTCTCAAGAGAATTTATCTTCTAATAGGAACAACAAAAATTGACTTATAGCGTGCTCAGAATTAACTCCGAATAAGAAAACGACAACAAAGACGTTGATACCGTGACAATCTCTTTTCGCGCGTATTCAGTGATGTAATTTCTGCTCCTTGAAAAACTAAAATTCTTGAAGATTTTGAAGAATTATCCCAATTGACATCATCTGAACTATTCAAGGACCCCGATTATACTCCTAATATATCTGACCGCGATCAACGATTTTTGTTTTACTTTTAATATGGTCATCATCATGAACAAGACACAATGAAGCACAACGTGTGAACGCCGTCGACGATGTGGGGAAAATCAAAACTAACGCCCCCTTCTCATATCCAGTTACGAACGGTTCCAACTGACACTAGACCGGCGTTGAAGCTCCATTCTTTATCTCAAATAGTTGATTCTTGATTCCCGTCGCTGACTCCCAACGATTCTTTAGTAGATGCCATGCAAACCATGCAAACAACGCGCCTCCTGTTACGTCGAGTGCGATCGAATCAACTAATAATAAAGTATTTTTTTGACAATGGTCCACAAATATTGTTCAATAAATTGAAAAACGTTTTTTGGATATTAATTGTGTGCATAAATAAAAACATTTCGTTTTATATTCCAACTTCATTCATAACATGTTTGATATTGAAGATTGTAAATGTTCCGAACTATTGACGTGTAAAGTAGCCATGCAATGAAAATTATTATTTTTAAAGAACAGAAAACTTATGAGCGAGAAATTTGGAAATAAGTTGGAACTTCTCTCTCTAGCATGTTTAGTTTCTTTGGTAAATATGTACTCGTAAAGCCTAGCGAGGAATTCCCTCGGCAGGGATGTCATGAACAGTGAGCGATCACCAATACAAGCTTGTTTTGTTAACAACAAATGGGATCCATAGAAGTCACCCAAACTTGCTCTTTTTTTTAGTCTGTTTTGACCGGCCCAACAATTTTGTCCCAACTGGGCTTTGGGACAAAGCATTTTCAAGGGTTTTGAAAATGCGGCAAAAAATTCATGTAACAAAAAGAAGCTCATCCGTTTGTTACACAACACAGACCAACTTACTTTAATTAAATCAATGCATCATAGGATTTAATGGAAAAAATTATAAATCAAATTAATCTTTATTCTAATTATATAGCCTATTAAATAATGATTCAACTGCGCGTGAAGGGGATGAGCAAGAACTTGAACTAATATCATTTTAAAACTAAATTTGAAGAATAGAAGAAAATATCATATGGAATCATAAATGCTTGAGTTTTGATCTAAACGCTTGAATTGCGTAGAGAACAGAAATTGGAGAAAAAAGATTAGGAAAAGCTATCTTATATTTTTGGTCTACTTTAAATTTTAAACGTTCGTGCTCGCCGCGAACTATCGCGAAAACAAGCAATGTGCCCAACCCAGTGAAAAATACATGCTCCAGGAATAGAGGCGTTCAGCTCTAGAGGCGTTATTACGAAAAAAAATGATATGACACAAAATTATTTGGTTTTTGTCTTCTTGCATTAAATAAAGAACTACGTTTCCCCTAAAAACAATAGAAAGCGGAAAATTTCATGTAAACTGAATTTTTGGCCTTTTGATCGCCTTTTTTCCTTGAAAATGTTGATCCTCTGAGATATCTTTTATGCCAACTTTAAATTCGAATTCAACGACAAAATATAAGTAAGAAACAGTAAAAAAATTCAATTTTCCTGGGGAAAAACCTATGGGACTATTATTGACTAACATGCTGAAGGTGGATTTATATAAGAATCAAAGGAAAACTACGTAAATTAGAATTCTAACATAGAAAGACACGCACACCCACACGCACACCCACACGCACACCCACACGCACACCAANCGAGCGATATTCGGCAGCGTAGTGGTGTGAGTGAACGACCACTCAAACCAATCTCCGAGATTCGTAGGGGAAAAAAGGTGTTGATGAAATTTACCAGACATGTCAAAATAAAGTGGCATCGTCAGAACGCCGAAGATGAGACTTTATTATCTAAGTTAAACAAAGTGGTGAGAAAAGAAGGTTACAACTAATGGAATGTGCTGGAGAATAAACAGATGGGAAGACGCACGGATGAAAAGCAGGAGTATTCACAAATACGGTCATTGGTTGAGAACCGACATTCGTCACTTCGTGTAGTATCAGGGATACTACACGTGCAGTAGAAATTGATAGTCATTGGACGCCAAAAATCGTTACGTCAGAGAAGGGTGGAGTCATTTTCGAAGTTTTTGGGGCTCTGGCGGGGGAGACGATTACAAAAAGACAAACACCACGGGGACACGCGCTTGTTTTGCTTCATCAGAGTTCTTCGTTGGTTCATGGCAAGGTCATGTACTCTGATTTTGAGATCACTCATTCGAGATGGATTGAAATCATTCACCTATCATGATATTTTTGAGTTAGATATTTTTAGAGTTCGTGATTATGAGATTATTATGAACTTGTTACGAGATGTGATATTAGATAATATCCACTCTAAAAATCTTCGAGGTTTAGGAATACGTCTTGCCGATCTTCTTTAAAGTTGTTTCTGGTTCAGTGATTATAATCAGAAACTCACTTATATGTCATACGGCGAATAACGAATTTGTTGAGTTCGGGTCTCGGCACCAACGTTTGGACTCAAGTTTGTGAGCTTTACGCGAACTAACTCTCATTTAGAACTGACTTTCGCGAGTGATGAACTTCTTGGGAAATGAACAGTAGTGGTATTCCGCCGTTATTCATTATCATCAAGTAATTTGCATGACTCGCAGCGATTTGCGGGTTCAAAGTTGTGTGAACATCAAGGGATTTTCAGGTAAAGCGTGTGAAATAGCCGAAGACTTTTGGGAGGCATATTAATTTTTACGAAGTAATTTCGGTCCACGATCTTAAGCCAGGTAAGGTGGGTATTGTGGTTAAGTCATAAAAGGGCCTCTTGCTTGTTAGAAACATTTACTTTAACGTCAATGAGTCAATGTTAAAATACAGCGATCAAGAATAACAAATAAGAAATATTGTATGGTTGAATGTCATATTTGGCATTTTGGGGGATTTTAAAGAGGGGGTATTTTACATTATATGTTATGAGAAGGGCTTATTTTGCAAATGTGTTATTAGTAGACATAAATAAATAAGTCAATTTTACACATTGTTGTCTTTCCTTTATTAAGGACGAGGTATATTTTACGACCAATAAAATGGTCCGAACCCTATATGCCCTGGTTGTTTTTGTCATTAGTGGGGCACAGTAAGCAGTTCTGGGGAAGCTGACTAATGGAGTCAGGTAAGTGATAATGAGCAACTGCTTTGGCCCCTTCTTTAATTAATTAATGTTATAACAAAGAAACTTTGTCAATTTACATTTGAACGAATTCTTCACTTTTAATCGATTTACACTGAGAGCGACGAGACATGAGAAATATTTATATGTACTATATTCGTTAAACTATATGAACTGTGTTAGATTCACCTTTTACAGAAATAGATTTCGGGTTACAAGTAGTAAATTCATTTTGTCGAAAATTAATTGTAAAAAAATATCTAGGAGCAAAAAGAGTTGCAAACAAGTGTGATCCGATGTATTACACATCTTGTGCACCTTACTTCCACGATGAAAGTAAATTTAATGTGTTTAAGCTTCAGTTAATGTTTTGCTTCAATGTGTTTAAAACGCATACCGAGAAATTTTTCTGATTACGACAATTACATTCGAGACATTTATAAATAAATTTCAAGCGAAGGAAACATAATTATTGATGCAATGATTCACCTTCTTATTGATGATACGCATTGGAAAATCGCAGGAAAACATGCGGGAAAGATAACCATATTTTACGCGCAAAACCAGAAACTACAATAATAATTGAGTAGAAAAAGAGGTATAAGCAAGCAGTTTTCACACACGAAAGTTCCTCGACGTCGGCGAGCCGTAAAGCCTCAATTTAAAAAAAACGAAATATGTATTGATATAGGCAACCTGTTTAACATTTGTGTTCTGCGGAACGCGATATCAACACAAATGGCCATAGTCGAAATACTTTGCGGAACACATTGACTACTAGCGCATAATAATCAACTGTAGATACCAGTACCTTTTAGTTAGTAATGACACTGCACAATTTCATTGCAAACTAACATTTCTCTTATATTTGACTTTTACTGTCTAGAATGAAGCAAAATGAATCGAGGATCAAAATGTAATCTGATATTCGAGTAAATTCAACGAAGTCAAGTAAATTACACAAATATATTCAACATAGTCAAGTGAATTAAAAATAATTAGTAAAATAAAGGTTTACTTACTTAACTTCGTCCATATCCTTTTCATGATACGAAACTGGGAAATCAAGGCAATTCAAAATAAAGCACGGTGCTAATCCATGTTCATAAGACATGAAAGAAATGTACACAGATCCTTCAGCCATTTGGACATCCAAATTCAATCCTCCATACTGAAAACAGAATAATAGCTTATAATAAATTTGTTCTGACAATTATTTTATGACTTCACTAATCCAATTTATTAACAAGTTTGGTACCAAAATAAAGAGCAATTCTTTTCTGTCAGCATGCGAGTCCATATTTTGTATTATGTGGAGGGTGTTTTTTTAGAACGTCATAAGAAGTAAGGATCAATTTCCTACCTTGTTGTCGACTCGCAGAAGGGTGGTGTAGACATTGTCGTAGGCAAATAAAGGTGTCACCTCAGGTGTACCAACAACCCGCGCACGTAATTGCAATTTGGAGGACTTAGGCCATAATGCCGAGCAACCATTTGGTTCCACCTAAGCAGGGTGACAATATTTGAACAAATATTACCGTATTACATGGTTATCATAATGTGGAAATATAATTGGCTACTTCGTATTACTTCCCCGTACTAAAAATGAGGCAACTGACGTATTCTCCTACAAGTTTCAAAAGAAACAAATCACCTACCGGATACTGGAGGACTTATTTTACAATAAGCTATCAGATGTCACATCATATTCACTACTGAATGACGATTTACTCATTTCTTCCTCCCATATGTTACACTGAAATCAAATTCTTCCTCCGAGTGAAAATCCACGCTATTCGAGAAAAATAGTTTCATCCAACGATGAGAGATTTTCACTCTTCAAGTTTGAAACATACATACAATCTGTCGCGGATTATTAGGGGTTAAGAGGGATTAGAAATGCCCCTCCTATCTCTTCCTTATTCCGTATTTTATCAGATACTACTTCCATTTATGCAAAATTTGTTTATTTTCATAGTAGTTTTAATAATATATTTAGTTAAATAATTACTGAACTAAATAATGTTAAACCATTCTGCCCAATATAAAAGTTCTTAAATTAGCCTCATGTGCCTGCTCCAACAATCCTCACGTGGTTAAAAACGAACATCGCTTTAAAATACGAAAAATGTTTTAGCTCTCCATAAACTTCGTTGTTCTGGATTTGTTGTCGACACATACACGTATCCAGGGATCTGCAGGGCGATCTCCCTCTTGCACCTCGATGGGGTAGGTCGCGTTGTTCAAGAGCACATAATATGGCGTGAACGTCACTTGCTTAGTCAAGGAAGAGAACGTCAGCTGAATATGCACACCAATCTGAAAACGAAGAGCTGTAGCGAACAATCGGATTCCATGCTCAGAAGAGAAATCCACTCAGGGTCGAATGATCATTATACCTTGTAAGTAATATCGGAATGTCTGCACGACACTAGTCCAGAGCTACCAGCCACGTCCAAAGGAAACTTGTCTGACCAATCACTGTCTTCCACTTTAATACTTCCTTTCTTCTTTCCAAAAAATGATTTCGCTTTGAAGGAAAACAATACAGGCCCTTTGAAATTTTCGGGATGGTACAGAATATTGGCAGACTCCTCACCTTGCTAAAACAAAGCAAGAAAAGTCGATTTAATACTTAAGATTGTTTACTTGTGATCACACTAACTCTTCTTTTTCCAGACTACTTTTAATTTCTTTCTAGTTCTGACAATATAATTTAAATATTTAATTTTGCACAATACAGTCTAAAACAATAATAAAAATTATCAAAAATTGAATTTTTCAAACGGTCTGGTCCGGACGTGTACGACCGCACTAGTGTTATTGATTGCGGTAACTGTCGATAATTTCTCACAACTTACGTAATTTATCACATTCTCACTTATACCTTCCCTTGTCACCGTCTTTACGATTCCCCCCACTTGTTTTTTTTGTATTTTATAACTTGATCAGAAATAAAATTAGAGTTTGTTAAGAATATAGTTTTTTTTAACGTAGCATGGCCAAAAAGAAACAAACAATGACATTTATTCAGCTAGGGAGTTTAGGTACACATCAATCAGTTTGATCGTACAAGTAAATGATCTCTCACGCCTACATCTCAAGGCATTTCTAACTAATCGAGTTGAAGAATAAACAATAGTTCGGTCAGCATCTATAAAATATTTGCCATTTGTTGTAATATCGTCAATGCAGTAAAAAAATAAGCAAATACTAATAGTCTAATAAATAAAATTTCAACATTTACTAATTGTTCCATTTATTAACATTGTAATTATGTAATGAAAATAATGTTGATAATGATAATTATTATTATAAACAAAATTAAGAAGTGGATGGATAAAAATGGTTACAAAAACAAAAATTATTTCCAATGCATTGACAAACGGAAAAATATGTAACGAAAGACTCAATTTTAGCAGAGTAGGAGAGAGAAAGCAAAACAGAACAATGTTGGCAAAGCACACAGTTTCACGCACCGCATGGACACAATCACAAACATACATACGATATACACCCAGCGATCATTGCTATGGGTTGCCCGTAATGATATACGAGAGATATAAGAGATCCCAAACTTTTGGATTTTTTTCCTTTGGACAACCAGTACATAAGATCGCTGAGTCTATATCGTATACGTCTATATGGGATCAAATACATCATAATAACCATAATAACAAGCAATAATAGAATAAGAAACGTATAAACAAAGACAAAGAACTGATAATTCGGCATTATTAAAGAACAATAGTAACAATGACGAGAATGGAGATAAAGTAGATCCCCTATTTAAGGGAGTACTAGAGTGGGAAAAATTAAATCGCGACATATCTTAAAACGGCATAAATAAACAGAATAACGTGTATTTATTCTGATTTCAACTTTTAAAACACACTTCACCAGCCATTTAAAGGAGATAATTGCAATTATAATTGATAGTGTAATACATTGAGTCTTATGGAGAAAAAACTTATTTACAAAATAAGACCAACTTTTAAATCTCGAAAGTAAGTTTACTTTCATTTGTAGTAAATTTTCCGTAGTATTTTTTACAACACAGTTATCTATAGGTCACCGGGCATCTGAGAAAGATATTTCACTTTTCCTGAGATGAGATGCATAAATCACGAAACCGTCGCGTTCGGCCGCCATGTTTTTACATGGTCTTGTACATATCAAACGAGTCAAGCGAGTTCTTGATTATTATTTGTACTATATTATTCACTGATAGATAGAAATTCAATCATGTTTCTTTATCATTATAAATTGTTGTGTTTTATGACAATTAGAATATAAATAAAGAAAACAATTCTACATCTCAGTGATTCGACTATCTTGGAGTGTTGATCCCACCATAAAGAACTCATAATGCATTCATAAATATTAATTTATGCATGAATAGCTTCTCATATTCACTCATTTGTAGTTATTTAGTAAATACAACCATAAAACTCCGAGACCAGAAGGGTCAGAGGCTTCCGAGTTTAAGTGTTTTACAGGAATAATATGCATTCAAGATGTATTGTTAAAAGTATTTTTAGAAATGCTGTACCATGTATTATTATTATTATTATTATTATTATTTTATTTTATTTTTTTTATTTTTTCAAAGAGTAATTTTCCCTTTCTGTCATTTCAGTAATGCTAAGGAAAAGTATGAGAAAATTATAGTCCATAACTTATTGGGGAAAAATCTGCTAGTCATAAATCTTTAATTTTCTCGGATCTCAACAAAATCATCCTTAAGTATATCTAATGTACATATTCCTCGTTTCGACCATTGATGTGTGTTAGTAAGGCACAGTTCGGTGTGAGTTTACTCAGTAGACACATCATGACATTTTGGGGGGGAACAATGTCTAGATAGAATCTAAATTGCTGTACACGAGTATAACAACTGTGGTTGTAAGCCGCAGAGGGTAAACTTTTCATACCACAGTTATATGATCTGAGTTTGAACTGAACTGTTATATGAACTGAACCACAGTTATATGAAATTTCAGTTCTTAACTGAAAAGCTACAAATTTTTCTGACCTCACTGGAATTGAACCCGGGATGACATGGTGATGAGCGAGCATGCTAACACTAGCCATGTAGGGGCTTAAAACCAGTAGTACATGTTCATATTTCTATGCCATATCTCTATTATCAAAGATATATGATCGATGATATGATGTAGGTTCTCTCAACGAGAACGTATGTCATAGGTATATGATCATAGCTCAACGATTATCAAAGATTATTCATAACACTGACACATGTTTCATCCATGCTCTTTGATAACAGAGATATGACATTATATGACTGTGATACCGGTCTTAGGTATATCTAACAATTAATGAGAAGAGTGTAAAGTTAAAGGGTATGAAGTGCGAGTACTGAAATACAAAGTGAGCTCCAGAACAGTGTTAAGTCTATGATATAGCATTATTTTAAATCTTCAAAAGGAAAAGGCCCAGTAAAGAAAGTAAAATCTCACAATCAATTGGAACGTAAATGTATATTTTTCTCGCATTTATGGTTTGTTGAAAAACGTCAACATTTCTTCTTTAATTTCCACATTCGGTCATAATCAGATAATGTCATGCAATGGAACTTAAGTTTTTGTTTTCCTGGACTTATTCAAGAACTTTTTAAGAATTTTGCTTTTCTGGACTTTTTTGATTTCAATTTTTCTATTATGTATTTATGTACTTCTTCTATTTATATATTTAATCATGTCTACTACCTTAATTTTTATTTTCTTAATATTAAACAAGAAGCACCGTATTAATTATCTGATCTAATAATTCAGGTAAAAAATGGCCATTGTATGGCCATTAATGCCTGCTTGTTAGCTCCAAATGACCACTTCAGGACGAATGACTATCAACGGTTCCAAACACCCATCCAATGGTGATTGTTACCTGAGAAAACTGACAGTTTCAGCTCAAATTATAATACTCTTGTCAGAGTCGTACCATGTCAATCGAATAGTCTCTAAAACAGTTTGTGAATCAATTTTTGTCATGTCCAGAAATTTTGACACCTTAATTTTCAACAACCAAAAAGTCGTTTCACTTCCAAATAATAATCAAATTAATAATTTTTCCCCTTTCAATATAAGCTGTCCTATTTTAAAATGTCCTAGATGTTGAAAATGTTTACCAAAAATAGGGAGAAAACGAAACAGTTAGAAATTAGCTTATTTTAAACATATTTTCAATACCATGTAGATATAAAAATTCTCAAGTGTGACTTTCTTTTTCAATTTGGTTACTCGAACATTTTTTGCTTTTGGGATAGTACACAGAAACATGAATTTCATAGGGTCCTTAATAATAATTTCTATTAATCCTCAAACACACGCACTGGAGTGAAATCCTTGCTGCCCTCTCCCCCCCCCCTCCTCCAGCTATGTTTCTCATTTCTTTTAACAATAATTGTTATTCCGTTTGCTGTTTAACTATATGTATCTCTCTGTCTCCTTCCCCAACTCAGTATATTGAGCTTTAATTGGGTTTCACACATTTATCCTTCCTTTAAAGTGCCATTGTTTACTGTGTGGCATGTGATCCACCCCACGGTGTGTTCTTGCTACAAAATATTTCCTGCTGCCACAACATTTTGCGGTGCCGCGCCTAGAAGGGAGAGTCACTTTCTAGATGTCTACTGTCATATCTCGGTCAGTCACCCTATTCGCCCCCAGTTTTGGGGGTGGGGGTAGGGTCGCTGTGGGACAATTCTTGTTACAAAAAAGGAAAAGCAGTACTTCTTTGGCACAGCTGCTACTTGAGAGCATAAAGAATTTTATTATCAGAACGGGAATAACGCTCACACACTTTTCAAAGTTTCTATTTTATTATTCTATTTTCCATTAAAGTTTTCATTATTCCATTTTCTATTATAGTATTCCTATTAATTCAGTGTTTTGAACTTGCATGCTTGATTGCAGGAGAGAATAAGAAACATGTCTGATAGTGATGATGATTCTGTCTTGAGTGATTAATGCTTCAGTGTTCAAAGGTACAAAATTACTTGAATAAAATTTAAAAACTTTCACTTCATGACATTCAACAAAATTCATGTAAGCAACAAAACTTGAACATTTTAAAGCATGTTTTACATTGTCTTTCCTCACTTTTGTAGTAAAATATTAGTACATTTATGTAATTTATTTTTAAAAAATTTCAACATAAAAACATTATTTTTTCTAAACCAATTATTTGTTTCACTCCTTCTCGAGCAGAAATGTTTTTCACAAGTCAGAAAAAAACACAAGATAAAAATATGTTGTAGTCTTTCTTTAAATGTAGCATAAAGTTTTGAAAAAAAGTCCTGCTCATAGATTTAATTTTTCGATTTAAAAGATGACTTCCAGCATGCAAATAATAATTAAACTGCATTAACATGATGTTTCTCCTTTTTAAAAAAATTATGTGAAAAATAAAAAATTTCCTTCATTTAAACAATATTTCCTTTGGGGTGGAATTCACCCCATTGGTGTGCTTGAGGGTTAAGGACTCTTAACTAATACATCAACAGCACCAACTTCATTAAATTAGCCATCAGACTTCTATATTACTGAAATACTGGAGAAGTTATATACTGATAACTCAGAATTGTCAACTATTTGTCCAAAAGTAACCATAAAAATAAATGGAACACCAATGAAGTTGTCACCAGCATTACTGTTAAGTTGTCTAGAGTTTCATCCAATTAACATGTGAACATAGCATGCAGATTACGATATGAAAAAATAAAATTTCAATGAAGATTGTTGCTAAAGAGATTATGCCAATAAATATTTTGAAGTTATTGCTAGTTTCTCACAAGGACTCTCCACTAGTCTCTCACAGCACTTTCAACTTTCAACTTTCGCCCAACCATTATGTCAGGGGTTATCATACTTTCTCATCATCAAGTCACTCCAGGTTCAATTCCCAGCAGGGCCAGAAAAAATTTGTAGTTTTTCACTTCAATGTCCCAGTTCATACAGCTGCACTACTGAAAAGCCTTCTTTTGTCCACCTCCTACTAGTATCACTATTACTAACTACTCTTACTAACACCTCCACGTGGGCCAAATGTCAGTAAACCCAGCTAACCGACACACCTGCTAACAATAGCCCACCTCCTACATCCTATCACCCCATGTAGATAATCCTCAATAGCACGCTACATTTCCCATTCACAAATACTACAGTAAAAAAAAAAACAATTTTAAGAACAATTAATCGTATAATCTGAAATTATTAAACATGACTGTTCCAAGTTCACCAAACATGTTATGAAATGTTCCAAAAGTAAACTGTAACCATGTTTCTAAATCATTTCATTAATTGGAAGTAGTAATAGCAACTATTAAATAATTATAAATTTGTCAAAATGTTTATAATAAATAATATGCTGGGAAATAAAGTCTATTTATCTTTTATTGTTTTAAATTGTAGGTTGTGCTGTATGGCATTGAAGCAAACAGCCACAGCACTTCACATGCTCAAGGATGTGATGGAGGAAATGACTCCCGGTTACTGAAATTTTCAGGTCTTAATTACAAACATTTGCATTCAGTTGATGTTTTTAAATATACCATATATTTTCCAATGTTTCAATGCCTTACAAAATTAAAGTTAGTTTTATTTACTTTACAGTGATATAATATACAATACTATGGAACAAAGGTAACAGTTCCAAACTAGTGGGAATGAAGGAAATCGCGCACTTTTGAAGCTACAGTTTCTGTAAAATAGGCTCTGCCAGAGATGGTAGCCGGGTTGTGGGTGTTGAGTCTAGAGGCCCACGTAAATAACAGAAGATTCTGTCTCAGCTTACTCTATATATCAAACAAATTATACATTGTCTACAGATTAAATTATTATTACTACACCAATGCAAGTATCTACTCAACAGTGTCTTCCCAAATAAGAGTTCCTTGTTGTATGAAGATTTACTTGCAGTAAACATTTCAACACAATCCAAATAGAAGTCCTAGTTTTAAAAAAAGTCAACTATATTGAGGGACAGTTCAGGGAGAGGGGAACTGTTCCACATAATCAAACATAAAGCTAAACACTATACAATGCAGTTACAGAATTCTTGATCCCAGAGATGCTAGGGTGACGGAAACACATAAAACAAATAAAAATAACATACAAATTTAATACTAAAGAATCTATATTAGTATGACAAAAATAATTTTGTTGGGATTTGTGAAGTAATAAATTTATTTCTTCTAAATGAAATCATAGAAGTTTGTGTCTTTTTTGAATGAAAGTATAATTTTCTAAGGCAATGTGTACTAAATGTTAACACGTGTGTGGAACTAAATACCATGTATCTATGCAAATGTATTTACATTACTGATGAGACACATGATAAAGTTACAAATCTGTAGATGAAACTTCATGTTTGTAACATTAAACGAAATCAACCAAGAAAGGTTGTATTTCTTAATATTTTGTAAAGTAATACTTCAGTCAGGGATATACCAGAAAACCCTCAACATTTTAGTGTAATGGAATGAAGAGTCAGAAATATTGAGCGAAGTACATCCTAAGTAATAATTCAAATTCTTTCCAAATTACTTATTTTTTAGCACAGATTTATAGAAATTCATCCTGTGAAAAGGTGATTAGCAGAGATCATTAGTCAAAAACCATTCATAACATTTACACCATGAAAGAAAATTGTCAGAGGAGAGTTACTTCAGCTCACATCCAGAACACACTATTACTCACCCTCACCAAGGTACTCTTTGTACTGTTATTAAGGTTCGAACTCCATTTCTGAAAGAAACAACATGCCAAGTTAACACATTCATGTACGCATGAGCAATTTCAAAGAAAAGTCCAAGCAACGTACACTTCTTGTCAAATAGTTATGAATTTGTTGCATAAAAATCATTCATGTAATCTCATACATAAATAATTGAGGTACTCCATAAAAGCCACCCACCGTAATATTCTTCAACTATATCGTAATTGGTCTGTGTTTAAGTTCAAAGAATTTCTGATACACTTTATTATAAGCTCGATTATAATAATTGTCCATTATCGTAAGCTCATTAAGATAATGAATCTACAATATAAGAAGTTGGCACATGCATTTAAGTATGCTGTCATTGAGCCACTACTTCCAGAACACGAACGTGGATAATAAACTACATCACGTAAGTTGCCTTTTAATCCCAATGAAAATTTTAATGGAATTTTATATTTATATTTATATATTTATATATTTATATATTTATATATTTATATATTTATATATTTATATATTTATATATTTATATATTTATATATTTATATATTTATATATTTATATNTATATATATATATATATATATATATAAATACATGCGCGCGCACCATAAACAATTGGGAAAAAGTTTCATTGGGTTCTTTCAAAATACAATTTCCAGCTGTCACAAAATCAGTGTTGAAATTTTATTCAAACCTCAATACAAACAATTAAATTTTGAACAAAAAAAACAACAAAAAACAATAAATGTGAATACAAATTTTTAATCTTTAATGAATAACTAAACAAGAGAAATGAAAAAAAATTATCAACTTCCTTGTGCACAATGGGTTTTAATTCGGTCAAACTATGGATATTTTTTATCATACTTGTTTCCACACTGTGCCCAAGACAATTCTTTCATCAAATGTTGAGAAATTTTTCAGAGAATGGAGATAGATTTTTGAGTAGAGTAACATTCAAATCAAAATCATACAAACTGCAATAAATGGAATAATTTTAAAAATTAAAAAGTTTATCTATACATGATGTATGATACCAGAAACACAGAACATTCACCAGAGCTTTATAAACATATTTATCCCAATCTGACTCATTTCACCTACTACATTCTATGGAAAATAAATACCTGCAAATATAAAAATATATTGAAGTTACATTGTTTTTTTTTTAAGAAATAATAAAAATACCTTAAGAGGGCTTCCTCCCGACGTTTCATTTCCAGGTTTGCGTGATTTCTGAAAGAAGCAATACAACAAATATTTTAAAATAAGTAATGTTTTCTTGCTATTGGACACATTATCCAATTATCATTAAACTAGGGTAGTAAAGACAACATGGCTATATATTCATGCAATCGTGATGAATATTAGAATTTTAATTTTTGAAGGTTTTTTGCAGACAAATTTATAAACATGACTTGCTTTGCTCGCATACTATCCTTTTAAAGCCTTTGACCTTCTTTACATAACAGTTTCTATACTAAAGAACTTAACCAATTTCGTAGCACCATATTTCTAATTTGGAGATCTTTGCATTCACATATTTAATTACGAAAAAAGTGTAGTTCCCCAAATTTACTTCCTTTTATTATTGAAGTGATAAAATACACAATATCACTAGTCTAACACAAAACAAAATTATTCCTCAAAGCCAAACTTTTCTGGAATTGGATCTTTTTTTTTTCTTTTTTTTTCAAAGTTCATTATTAGTCCCTTTCTTTATAGTCAGGCAAGAAGTAGCACTAAAAAAAGTTTAACTTTCTAAAACAATTTCTTGACACGGAAGCTTTAGAAAATAACAGGAAGAAATAAATATTTTCAAAAATTTGAAAACTTTAACAAGTCAATATCTATTACAAAGCAAATCTATTACAACCACAAATCAGTAGTACACGTAGAAAACTTTTATTAAGTATTTAAACCCCTGAGGCACGGTTTTTATTTTTTTCCCACTGAACTCGATTTGTTAACAAAATTCAATACTAGTCCATTTCTCAATAGTCAACTAGATGTTTTCAAATGCAATAAGGTTGACTTTGTAAAATAATTTCTTGTCTTGAAAATTTTTCAAAATGCCTGGATGGGACTAATTTTTTTAAAAATTTTGTAAAATTTGTGAAATCTGTCGGGTGTTTTTTGACATAAGGAATTGAATACAAAAATTTTTCCAAAATGCTAAAAAGTGATGAGTTTATTTAGTTAAAAGATTGGTTATACAGGCATGATTGTAGCAAATATATTTTAAAAAAACGCAAGATAGTGTGGTGTATAGAACTGATTTTATTTATTTTTTTATAATTGTGAATTTTGTCTAGTTTGTGGATGGAGTTTGCAGAGTCTCCACTAGATGATGCTGAAAGCAGGATTTTTGGGTTGACGAAGTTTTCGTGTTTTTAAAAGTACCAGATGTTAAAGAAAATGGATTGTTTTAGTGTATTGTATTGTAGCATAACTACTGCACTAAATAATGCATTTGTGTCAATTACAAAGTATTGCATTCAGTTTACTAAGTCTCATGCTAATTGGAAGCTACAATAACTACTACTTGTTTTTCTTTCCTCTTTTCTCCAAGCTTTAGGGCTCACCAACGTCAATGTCATTAGAGCCCTACAATAACTACTGATCTCACTGGTTTTCAATTAGGGGTTATAACAGCAAGAAAACAAATGGATATCTGTAGTATTGTGCCAAAAGAAACTACTCAAAGAGACAAGAAGAAATTAATTTTTGTAGATCCCTAATGATATCAAACCAAGAATTGAGTGAAAGGTTTTGAAAAAACAAACAAACAAAAAAAACATTTTTATTTGTTACCCTTTACTATGTCATTTGTATTAAATTATTTCAATCCTGTCTCTCCTTAAGTATTTGTTCCTGTTCCAGAATAAAAAAGTTTATAAAAACAAATTATACTTACCCTGTAGGAGATCATGAGGCCTGTTTTATTAAGCATCCAATAGGGGCAATAGAGTGTCATGATGACACTGCCTCGCTCCAGCACCGTTCGCATGCCCAAATCGAGGTTGACCCTCTGCTGACTGTCATAGGCAGAAAATGTCCACACAGTGTACTCATGAGGATTAGCTTCCAATTCGTGATCACAAGACCATTCTTTTTCCAGATATTCAGGAACCTAATAACACATGAAAAACTCTCAAATACACCAATTTTTCATTACATCTGCAGGGAAAAAAACAACTTATAGAAATAACCACCATCTTCCTCTACAAATAGAAATGGACAGTTTCTCCTCATAAATAGTACAGTAAAAATCTTCTAATGAATTCTTATAATTACTAATCAATAAATAATTTCTTGTAAATGAAACCTCCCTGCGTTTTCTTGCATGAGCAAAAATTATGGGTTCAGGTAAATACATAATTTCCTAATAGACTACTACTAAAGTATCTATAAATCTCTTTGGAGATGACTACTCCTGGCCCAAATATAATTTTTTTATTTGAGGGCAATAATTTAGATGTAGATAATGGCACTAATTTAGATGATTTTTTGCATGTAGACATATGCTAGTGAAATAAATGTGAACATACAATTTTCTTACACAAAATTTCCTGTAGAATCTGATCTTCCCATAATATTTTTCTTGCAAATTTCCTTTTGCAGGACATTACAAAATACAAGTGCTACATTAAATATCTTTATTTACAGTCTCCTTGGGTTTTTGACACAAAACATGCCAATTCCCAAAGAAATGAAATTTTTTATAAAAATTAGATTTACAAAACATATTTATGAGCCTAAAGAGAAAAAAGTGAGATGCATGGTTTGAGATATTTAGTGTACTAAAAAATTGAAATTTTGTGTTCAATTTTTTCGTTTCTGGCCGAAGAAAGGTTCCAATAAAAAAATTAAAAGCATTATGCTTTCACATTCTTTTATTCTAACTGTAAATCATAGTATCAAGGCTAACAATGAAGAAATCTTCCTAAAGCACTGAAGCTAAGCTATTGGCAACTTTATGTACTTCCACATTCAATGTGAATCACTGGAGTGTTTCTTGTGCAATGACCTAGATGTATAAACGTGTAGTTGTCCTTCTATGCATTACATTCATGATATTTCTATTTACACAGATATAAGAATAAACAAAAGACCAGGTGACAACTTTACACTCAGAGATTGTTGGAGGAAGCACAACACATTTAAAAGTTGCAAAACAGTCAATTGCTCACCCTTAAGATCAAGTTGCATTTGCCAGGTTCTGCTGTAGGCAGCTGCAGACGCTGGCCAGATTCCAATGCTTCTTCAACTGACGAGTTGGCCAGACACACCACTAAGCTTAATGGCAAGTGATTTTTGAACATAACTGTGGGGCGAAGATGGATGTTGTAGCATGTGCTCTGCATTGTATGTCGCGATGTGTTCTCAAAGAAAACTTGTTCCATCTCCCCAAGTATCTGCTCCAATACATGAAAATAATTCAGGATAAGAATGAGAAAAACTTATAAGCCTTATGTAAACAAAGCAATGTCTTTTGAGTCAAATTATCAAACACTTTCTGGTTAAGAGTCCACTTGCATAAAAAATGTCATTAATAAAGTTGTTTCTGAGAATGTATCTAATAGTTAAAAAATTATTACTTAAATAACAAATTTCTTACTTCTCATTCTAGGACATGAATTCTAGGACATCCCACATATTTATCGAATTGTTTACGTAAATGGCAATACAAATATATATTAGAAATTACGCTTTATTGTCAGCCTTACCTTCATAATGAAGGGTTCCTTTTCATTTAGATGAACTTTAGGATCACATTGGAGATTTTTGGAAAGAGATAATAAGTTCTGTAGGTCCTTCCAAACGAAGGGCTCAATTGAAACAGTGTACCTTGAAAATGGTGAAAGAACACAAGAGTTAGATATAATGCTATTCTAATTCAAAATGGGAACAAAAGACCAACAACAGAAAAATAACTCAAAAGAAAAGAAAAAAAACAGAGCAAACAAATAAAATGTTGATGTATCGAGCTACAGTAGAAATAACATAAGATTCCGGTTAACGTTTGATTGCATGAATTCAAGTAGATTCTCAATACCTAAAAATTAAATAGTAAAACTACAATTAATTACTCAAAAAAAGTAATAATGATACCACATTCTCAGGTTAGAAAAATATTCCTTTGTAAAAAAACTGTATAACAAAGTTATGAAGAATCATGAAACTACAATATAGAAATTTAATAAATGTAATTTGATAAATATACTAACCCATTAACACTGAAAAAGAGTTCATTTGTTGGAGTGTACACTGCATACAATGGCACATTCAGCAAACCTTTATGCGCTACTGTTCCAATGCATTCTACTTCATTACCACGTTTTGTCATGTAGTACACATTGATAGGCATGTTGAAATGGTTGTGGATCTATGAAATAAATAGGGAATTAGATACCTACACTTTCAAGTACAACACACACAACCAATTGTTTGTCAAAATATTATTTTTTTAGTGTGTAACAAGTAAAAAAGGTCTTAAAGTCAATAAATGACTATGTGTTAACTACAAGACAACTCACAAAACTGTGATCTTCATTGCTATCTTTTATTGTTTAATTTTAAGCCAACACATATTTATACACTACTATGTCTTCACTACTTAAGAATAAATTATTTATTAAAAGGCTTCATTAGCAACCCATATGGTAACAATACTGTATTTGTCAAAACAAAAATATAACAACATTGGACAAGTGGCACTCAACTGACAAAGATGAAGATAGCAATAAAATTGTATTATAATTCATTAAATAATACAATTGTATTTAAAAGTAGAAGATTAAGTAAATTAAAGAAATAGAATTTGCAAGTATACTTTTCCTGATAAATCTGTACAAAAGACACTGAATAACCCGAAATAAATCCATCTGTAAGGTCTTTTATATAAAGAGCAGGAAATGATATTTGAGTGACTGAGGGGCAATCATCCAGAATGAACTGAAATGGAATTAGAGCACATTTGAGATGAGGTATTAATATCTTTACAGAAATATTCACTCAGCTCTAAAGTGCTTTAAACATTTCATTCTCACTACACACTCATACCTAGAACAAAAGTAATGAAAAAACTATTGTAGTGAAATAGAATATATTATAACTTAATATCTCAGCACATACGGGCATGTACGAATGGCATATAGGGAATGGGCATGAGCATATTCTTGGACAGGTTGAACCCATCATTTAAGAAAGGAACAAATGAAAGAACTCACTTGAATGATGCTTCGTATGGTGATCATTGTTCCACCATCCTTCACTTGGACATCTGACACAAGACCCCATGGCTCATTCCCTTCCCCTCTGTGCTTCAGAGAGAAATATCGTTTATCTGCTCGCCTCACAGGGAGGGACAGTTGACAATTGCGTTCAATCACCTGCACATATAATCATGTCTTCAATAGGCAGACAACCCACAACTTCCTCCTTTGTACAAAAATATCATTCTATAAGCTCTTTTCAATGACATTTACATTCACAATAAACAGTATACTCACACATCATAATTATCAAAAATATAAATGAATGTTTGTATGTGTAGGAGTAGGTGTATGTAAATTTGTATGTCCCAGCACAACTCTGGAGCCCCTCAAGCAATGTCAACAAAACTTGGTAAGCATGTGACTTACTATCTTGAAATATTCTTCAATTAAGCACCTCTAAGAGTAGGGGTGGAAAGAGGGTTACATCCCTTGAGCAAATGGCATTACTAGGTAAGCAATAATACTTGGTCTCTGTAATCTCCTATGTACGTATATAAATTCTCTAGCATTGTATTTTATTTTTAGCAGCAACAAGTTGCAGAATTCAACTGATTTTGTAAATCCAATTTCCATCATAGCAAAGAAATGGATGTCATGAACCAGCTGGTTAAATTGATTAAATTAAACCAATATGATGCATAAACCAATATGAAGGATGATCAAAGACACTGCGTTTATTTCCCGTTGCGTTTATTTTGCAAACGTGTATTCCCATTTACGTTACGGCATTACCTTCTGGGGTAATTCCGGTCAGAGTATTCAAACTTTCAGAATTGTAAACCTTTATTCAAGGAATTAAATATCTTAACACTTCCCTGCATTTATATTTATGAAACAGTCGTGTTTGTTAAGACCGAATTACTGAAGTGCCACCCTTTCTTTATACGAAACAGTCTCGTTCACGAACACTATACACGCAATAGTAGTAATATTCATCGCCCTAGAGTGTCAACCACTCTTTGCCAAAAAGGACCTTATCATTCGGGAATCGTTCTATATAATTCCCTGCCCAAGAATATAAAAGATATTATGAAATTGAATCTGTTCAAATCAGCGGTTAAAAACTACCTCCTGCACCAGTGCTTCTACAATGTAAAAGAATTTATTTATTTTAATTAAAGTTAAATTCGTCTTATACTTTATCACGCCATTGCTGTAGTACTTTTTAAACAACTTATAACAATTTCAAAATGTATTTTCTTGCATGATTGTGTTGTCTTATGACTCATATTAATTTAGTTTTATGTGTACTCAACTTTGGCACGGTTGTGTACATAAATTCTGTAGCCCCATCCTGGCCCCGGTTTTTCTCCGTTTTTCCTTCTGGTAGAGGCGGATTTACTATACAGGTTCTCTAGGTATTGT